>CM049308.1:77080123-77355123 GCA_026874595.1 Sipunculus nudus | reverse complement strand
ATATTTTTATACTTTTATTCACTTTTTTATAACGTACATTTTGTGAAACATTTTCGTGTTTTTCTCTATATAACACTTATAAAAATCCATCAACAAGGCCAAAGTTATTATCATAAATAGATCATGGATAATCAACATATGGCTGTAATGGTCTTGCTAATTAACATAATTTATTACCCCAGCATGCATACGTGGTTTGTCATACATCCTGGCATTGAAATCAAGCCCAACCTTATGGATATTGAACCACTCAACCAAAAACGTCGCATGTGTACTTTGGAATATTAATTCACCAACTGTTTTCTAAGGGCAAATAACACCATTAAAATCAAACAGTTTTGTTTAAATAAATTGTTCCCATACGCAATGGTGGGCCAATACTATTCCCGGTTGGCTTGATACATTCTGGGGTAATGTTACCATATACATTGACATTCAACCGATACCGCCTCTTTAATTTTTATTTCCAATCGATTCGAGGCTGGCAACAAAATCTGAATTACAACCATCATGAGGAAACTATATTTATATCTAATAATGTAAAAAGCGCCCCTGGGGCAATAGTGTTTAATTGCAAAATGACGCTAAAACGCCATACTTATATAAGGGGTAAAGGATATATAAGCCTATCTGCACGTATTATTTTACATATATGAATTTATTATCGGTGATTTTGTTCCTTCGTGTTAAAATATTAAAGATTATGAAAGTGTTCGTGACTATTTAATTGTGTAGCTTAATTTATATTGTCAATCCATGTTAATTGATCTGACTATATATTTATAGTCAATTGCATGCATGCATGCAGAAACAACAGTCATATCATTAATACACGCTGCATGTCTCATGTATACCTATATACCTTAATACATCATACTTTTTAGATAATTTGCTATAATAGTTAGTAATATGATATTATATCAATATTATATATTAATTTGATATTTATATTATTATTAGTTATCCATTTTTTGCATAGATTTATTTTTTAGAGAGAAAAGCACACGGAAGAGACTTAACTAATCTGGCATCAAAACGATGATT
Source organism: Sipunculus nudus (assembly GCA_026874595.1). NCBI lineage: Eukaryota > Metazoa > Annelida > Sipuncula > Golfingiida > Sipunculidae > Sipunculus > Sipunculus nudus. The sequence goes on along the minus strand of CM049308.1, from coordinate 77,354,079 downwards.
CTAAAAAGTTCCAAGTTTACGTTTTACCATATATTTTTTTTTTATCTTGGAACTTCAGACATCTTTGTTTTAAAGTTTACATCATCCAACTGTAGCAGCTATCATATATGTAGCAGCTTTGGATATATATATATATATATATATATATATATATATATATATATATAATATATAGGTGACCATTGGATAAATTTGACTGACATATTAAAAGTGACTTTCTTAGATTTTTAATTAATTGGATTTTAATATTTTGCAAGGTTTGCATTTTACTTCATTGTTGTATACATGTTAGTTATATTGGTCCCGTTTCCCTTGCAAATAAAAACTTAAAAACTTAAAAATAACCCCCATACAGTGTAACATTTTTGTGGACATAAGTATATAATTCTGTATACGTGCAAGACCCTGGTGCAATCACAAAACAAAACTCTCATGTGTATGAGTCAATAAAAAAGTATCGCATACAGTGCATGATGCAGTTGGGTCCACACAAGTTGAGTCGATGTCCTTGAGGTTGGAGTCCTTGTCCTTGAGGTTGGAGTTCTTGTTCCCTGAGGTTGGAGTTCTTGTTCCCTGAGGTTTGAGTCCTTTTCCTTGAGGTTGGAGTCCTTGTCCTTGAGGTTACAGTCCTTGTCCTTGAGGTTGGAGTCCTTGTCCTTGAGGTTGGAATCCTTGTCCTTGAGGTTGGAGTCGATGTCCATGCAGTTAGAGTCCTTGTCCTTGAGGTTTGAGTCCTTGTCCTTGAGGTTGGAGTCGATGTCCTTGAGGTTGGAGTCCTTGTCCTTCAGGTTGAAGTCCTTGTCCTTGAGGTTGGAGTACTTGTCATTGAGGTTGGAGTCCTTGTCCTTGAGGTTGGAGTGAATGTCCATGCGGTTAGAGTCCTTGTCCTTGAGGTTGGAGTCCTTGTCCTTGAGGTTGGAGTCCTTGTTCCCTGAGGTTGGAGTCCTTGTCCTTGAGGTTGGAGTCCTTGAGGTTGGAGTCGATGTCCTTGAGGTTGGAGTCCTTGTCCTTGAGGTTTGAGTCGATGTCCTTGAGGTTGGAGTCTTGTCCTTGAGGTTGGAGTCCTTGTCCTTGAGGTTAGGGTCGATGTTAATGCGGTAAGAGTCCTTGTCCTTGAGGTTGGAGTCCATTTTATTGAGGTTGGAGTCCTTGTCCGTGAGGTTGGAGTCCTTGTCCTTGAGGTTGGAGTCCTTTAGGATGGAGTCGATGTCCTTGAGGTTGGAGTCATGTTCTTGAGGTTGGAGTCCTTGTCCTTGAGGTTGGAGTCCTTGTTCCCCGAGGTTGGAGTCCTTGTCCTTGATGTTGGAGTCGTTGAGGTTGGAGTCGATGTCCTTGAGGTAGGAGTCCTTGTTCTTGAGGTTGGAGTCCTGGTCCTTGAGGTTGGAGTCCTTCAGGATGGAGTCGATGTCCTTGAGGTTGGAGTCCTTGTCCTTGAAGTTGGAGTCCTTGTTCCCTGAGGTTGGAGCCCTTGTCCATGAGGTTGGAGTCCTTCTTCCTTGAGGTTGGAGTCCTTGTCTTTGAGGTTGGAGTCCTGGTCCTTGAGGTTGGAGTCCTTGTCCTTAAGGTTTGAGCCCTTGTTCTTAAGGTTGGAGTCCTCGTCCTTGAGGTTGGAGTTCTTGTTCCCTGAGATTGGAGTCCTTGTCCCTGAGGTTGGAGTCCTTGTCCTTTAGGTTGGAGTCCTTGTCCCTGAGGTTGGAGTCCTTGTCCTTGAGGTTTGAGTCCTCGAGGTAGGAGTCGATGCCCTCGAGGTTGGAGTCCTTGATACTGAGGTTGGAGTCGATGTCCTTGAGGTTGGAGTCCTTGTCCGTGAGGTTGGATACCTTGTCCTTGAGGTTGGAGTCCGTGTCCTTGAGGTTAGAGTCCTTGTCCTTGAGGTTGGAGTCGATGTCCATGCAGTTAGAGTCCTTGTCCTTGAGGTTGGAGACCTTGTCCTTGAGGTTGGAGTCCTTGTCCTTGAGGTTGGAGTCCTTTTCCTTGAGTTTGGAGTCGATGCCCATGAGGTTGGAGTCCTTGTCCTTGAGGTTGGAGTCCTTGTGTGAGCCGAATTCGAGATTATAATATGTATTTTTGTTAGTTCACACAGGCTTTTTACATGAATAATTGATAAAAGTTATCTCCTAATGCAGAGCTTAAGCTTATTTTTTTTGGGTGAAATTCTGTAATAGAAGTTCGCATATGTATGTGTAGTTTTAGTATTTGACGAGCATTCTTCCAACTAGACTTGAAATGGACTCAGCCTAATTCTAAAAAGTCTTAACCCCCTAGTCCAAGTCTGAGGCCAAGTCCTTGAAAAAGTTCGACTCTCGTTCTGCAGCAAAGATCGCGAGATTTCAGCCTCGTTAGTGTGAAGCCAACCACAGCATGTGATAAATATTGAAATATTGTGATACCATGCCTGCAATGTGATTAAGATAAATTACACTACATATAGCAGTTTTTTTTGTTCTTATAAATGTTATGATGTTATCATGATGGCACGTTTTTTAACATCCAGTGGTATAAACCGTTCCAAGGTCAAGGCATATATGATATTATAGGCATATTCGTGAATAAAAACTGCATTTATACGACAATTATTATGAAATTGAATTGAATTTAGACAATAGCCATAAAAATTAACAATTGGTTATTTTGTCATATGATCAAGAACTTGAAATGAATTATATATTTATAAAACTAAGAATTATATAAACTATATATTATAAATTGTATAAATAAGTTATGTATATAAATGCAAGTAAATAAATATAAACATTTTAACCGATTTTTTATGTGAATATGAACTAAAAAGATTTTTTTCCACAGTTAGAAAACCTGTCATGCCATATAATGACCTATAGCTATATGTGATCACTGCCTGCACGAAGATGGCCGAAAGTCAGGTCACCCGCCGCCGGAGTTTTAAGTTTAGTCGGTGAACCAACATTCATGCATGCATGTTTATACAGTGCGTCAATACGGGGGGGTAACTTTTTAGCAAGGGGGATGTTTAATGTAATCATCCCCTGTTATTCAGAGAATAATATTTATAAATTAGAAATGAAATAATAATAAGAATTGAAAAAATATTATTACTGGGTCTACTATTTTGTAAAAAACTATATTTTACAGCTAGAGATGGCAAAACACAAATTCAACATATATTAAAATTTAATTATTTTAAACATCATAGAACATCTGTAAAAGATATTTATATTTTCTTTTATAAATACTAGTAAGTGATTTCATTTATTTCATGATATTTCAAACCGCAAATTCATATATTTGTACAGTTATGAGCATATATCGAGTAAATAAAACTTTAATTCGGCACAGATCTAATGAACTATAAGCTTCACTTCCCTCGTTCACTGTCTCGCCGTTACCACTTGATTTTCGTCCTAAAATTCAGACAGGTTGTCAAAACAAATCAAGTCAGTGTCCGACTCAAAGAGGTGGAAGGGGTGCTGTGCGGACATAATCCTGTTCCACAAAGTAGCGGGAAGTTGAGTGGAGTACTTACGGCACGCAGGGCTGCATTGCCGTAAGGGTGCGAAAAGTTATTGGAAGCCAGGCGTGAGGGGCGGTCAAGGCCATTGTCAGGGGACAGTGAGTGGTCGCCATTACGTAACCATGGACGCATCTTTGTGGAATAAAATCTCCTGTTAATCAGTGGTCATTAGGCTCTAGTGGGTCCGTTACCTAACACGTCAACAAGTCTCAGGTCTCTGTCATAGCGCGCCCGAGGGTCGGGATCTGGAAACACATCCGAACTATGGCACCACGCAAGAGAGCGCGCGATGACATGATCCATGTCTCCCGACCTTTGGGATCATTAACTCAGACAGAGGTGATCCGGCTGGCAGATGGTCGCCCAAATTTTAGGATTAGAATCATTAGCCTGTAGCAATTACTGGCCCTTCCATAGAAATGATGTTTAGTTTATGTAAGCCCGTCCTGTTTGTGTATCTGTACAGGGATCTCCAGTTTTTATCCTCTATATAGAATCAAATGCTGAAGCGGCCACTGACCGATCATCTGATACATTTGAGTATACGCCTAATAAAAAGCAATCAATTGATCATTTGTGGGTCTTCATTATTATATAAATATCCTTAATGATTTGTATATATTATTGAATATTTGCAAGTAGTGTGTACCTCTATGGGGCGGTGATAAATGTAGGCCTTAACATTTCTCACATGTATTAAATTCGTTGACCATATATTTGATGAAAAATATGTTTAATTGATTATATATAGGAAGGACTTGTTAATGACCATGATTTCTGAGACAAAATGTACACAAAAAGCAAACCAAGTTTGTTGTAATAATTATTTGATTCGCATGTTCAATAAAAAGGAAACAGACATTTGCATATACAAGTCTTCAATTATATAAAAATATACTGTTTATAATCTCTGAATCTTCAAAGAACCATGTGAAGAAAACATGGGATACGTGGAGAATATATATTACGTATGACCAAGACCTGTATGAGCCTGCATCAGTAACATTGATTATATACATATAAAATGACTGCCTTCTGCATAAATGAATAACTTTAAAAAAAACGAGACACACATCTATATAAGACGATGCATGCCGATGGTCACGTTTTAACACCTCAGTGTGAGCTTGCGTGTATATGTTTACACGAAAATAAAACTATTATTGATAAACACTGTACACTTTATTTTTATACAAATGAATGTAGGCCAGCTCTGCAGGATGACTGTATACAAATATCAATACCAACCAGTCAATACCACAGGCGGTGCAGCGGCTCCTGAAGCAGCCAGCTTCTTTACATAATAGAAAGTAGCAATGTTATAACAAGTAAGAGTATATAAGTTTCCTCGTAAAATCAATAGCTTATATAGCCCGGATCGAAGCAGCTCAGCCATACAGTATATGCATGTATATATATCAGCAAGTTTATAGCTGAGCAGCCTACGTATACAACATGCAGTTATACAATATATATATAATATGAATATATAATATACACCAGCATGTATAGCTTTATATATATACAATAGTGGCCATATTTGCTGTGAAAATATGAGGATGCGGGGGGGGGGGGGAGATACGGACAGAACACCGTGCCCAGGCAACAACAACCCCTAAAAAAATGAAGATTCCTTCTAAAAATCTACCCCGGTCACCCCTAATGACAAGAAGACCCCCCCCCCCCCCGAATATAATAATTTTCTCCACTCAAACAACAAATTATGGAATATGTATTTTGGTAATTCGAAAATAGTTTATGCTCAGTCTTCAACACTTTTTTACATTTTAAATCTGATTTAAATCATCCCTTTAAAAAAACATAAAAACATTAATTCAGCAACAAACAACTTAAATATATATATATATATATATATATAAATATATATATATATATATATATATATATATATATATATATCGCATGACATTCAGTGACACAATTGACACATGCCGTTAATTCCTAAATATATATAATCTCAATATGAGATGCAATATTGGACAATTAACCATTGAGGAAAATATAAAAAAAGCTATAGACAAACGGGTACAAAATAGGCACAAAACCGCCTTAAAATGTGAGGGGGAAAATGTTACTTCGAACCAGCCCCTCAAAAACGATTTTGTGTGTGTGTTTGTGCATGCATATATACAAGTGTGGCAAAATCGAGGGTTATCAGTTTTAATGTGTTGGTACATAAATATATATAATATAGTTATATATAATTGTCAAACAATAATATGCATAGATATCCGCTTCAGGTATATGGCATTTTAGAAGAAAAAAACATCCTTGAGAGAACATTAACGATTTTAATCAGCTATTGTGAATATACAAATATAAAATTTAATAACCATCATATGATTCCGTCATTTTCTGCATCCTTTTTTAATAAATCTATATACAGTTTTTGATCGCATATTTGAGAAATCCACGTTTTAACTGACCCATGATTAGTTTTTAGCAATATATCTGACTTATTTAAGATGATCAAAAATTTAGTCCCATAAACATACATAACCCCAAATTGAAACATGATATTGACGTACACAACACATCGTGAGCATGATGATATTTGTTGTATATACAGTGTAATATAGGCGTATACCGAGAATTGCCCTGGTGTTACCTGGGGCTCTCAATTTAAAAAATATGAATAAAGTGAGATGAAACTTAATTAAAACATTTCCAATTTGATGGAAAGTATCGTAGTATGGTTAATATATAGGTATGGAGCTATAGCTTGAAATAAATATTATGCATGTGCCCTATGATTCCAAACGTTATTTCTATATATACCTTAACCACTGCAACATTATTTAATTTCACATAAATATTTCATGATTATATTAGACGTGTAAATGTGCATTTAAAACAAATTATATATATTTGTCATTTTTAGCACGTCTAAATTCTTGATGAAGATACTTTTGCACATTAAAATTTATATGCCTATATATATATATATAGGCAAATGAATTTATATATATATATAATACCGTATACCTGCAAATGTATGATTTTTTATCTATAGTTATATATGTGCGTTTACGATGTTCCAAGAATTACGTTTGTTTCAGAATGTTATTTTTATAGCTTAGGGTCACCAGTAAATATGCATGCATGTTAGAACAAATAAAAGTCTAACAAAGAACTGTTTTTTTTTTAGTTTAAATTCTTTTGTTTCGTTTGAAAAACATCTCACGTGCACATGGCCTGACTATACAAGTATACATATGCAGGTATGCATATTAATTAAGTATATCAGAGTGCTGATTATTGTATGTTGGCGTATAGCTTACACATGCTCACAAAACGCAGGTGAACTTAACACTGCAGTGCGGTAACATTGGTTAAGAGTTTTCCGACATTCTGCACTTTGCTGACACAAGCGGACAAAGAACTCTTTTAATACTCGTGTTTTCTCGCTCCGGGATCACATGTTAGAGACCAGGCATGATTTTATCATGCAGGATATTGTGTCAGCACCAGAATGTATTGAATAGCCCGCGCAAAGAGTAGCAAAATTCTGAACCAGGGACAATGCCTGAACCCACCGCAGTTCAAACCGAGAGATGTCATTTTCCCCCCGGGGGTGGGGCATTAAAGAACGGTGTCTGGTAGCCGGGTGTCAGTGTTCAAAGCCCGCCTGTCGTTAGCAAGGGGCCGGTGCATTTTTGTCGTTGGGTTGCTCAATGGTGTGGGGATATTAGATTAATTAGAGTGGCCACGGTGGGATCTCACCTCGATCGCCCTGGTCGCCCTGTACAAGGAATAACAGGGCTATATATACCATGCAATGTCACCACAACGGCTTGCGTGGTTATAGGATTACATGTCAGGTTCAGAAAGCGCACGCTTCCACATGCATAAACTCATATACAATGTCACTCACAAACACATATGTAGATATTTGCCGTTTTAGATTTTTTTGCATTAAGAATTAACATGTGCACATTTAAAGCAAACAAAGTCGTTCAGACATATATATGACTATAAATTTGCTGAGCCTTGATACAATATATATATATATATATATATATATATATATATATATATATATATATATATATATATTTATATATATGCATGTATGTATATCCGAAAGCACCTACGCACACGTGCATAGACACCCAGTATACGCGTAAAACATCTCCCATTATATCGCTAATCTCCATAATGGAGGCAAAATGACCAAAACTGAAAAATACGTAATGTCAAGTCAAGAAGAGAGTTTTTACAGTGAGTGAACTGCATTATAAACTGTCATAAAATATGTATCCTACTCCACATGTTCACCTGATCTGAAAGATTAAAGTACAGACTTTTATGCAAGCATGTCATCAAGTATACGGTACATATATATACATGTATGTCCAAAAAAATCTTCAGGATGAAGTATAATAAACAAGGCACAAGCTTAAATCTCAGATTGAGATTAAAATGAATCGTCCGCAAAATAACAATAAAATCAACTGTAAAAAAAAAACAATGAATTCTAGAAATCAAGAAAAAAAATAAAAACTCAACATACTGACGATGAAAGAAGATACAACGAAAAACGTTAAAACTAATGAATTACACAGCAGATAAATGGTAAAAAATACCTAAACTAATGAATTGTGTATCAGATTAAGAAAGTAAAATACCTAATGAATTACATACTGTCACATGTCGAAACCGTACTGGCAAATTGGAAATACAATCCCTGTTAAGCCGATCATAGTTAGGGAGTGGACGTGTATCTGTAGACCGGATAGGACAATGAACGTATCGTTAATGATAGGTGTACGACAGACGAAAGAAAGAAGAACCCCTGAGAAGGCGGGAATACTGTGACAGGCGGACACTACGGCTTAATCCAAAAAGAAATCAAAACACAATCTATGAATGCAGTGCCGCCGGCGGACTGACAAGCTAGCAGTGGTCTTGTTAAAAATGAACAAACGACAGACAGGCGACGTATTCTGCGTGGATTAAAGGTGCATTAGCTCTATGAAACTGATATATTACTATTTAGCAGGCGTGTCACAAAGGAAAGAAATTATGTCAATAGCCACGGGACACTGATATTAACGGCCGGCTGGAAGCATTGTTGCTGCGGAGAGACTCCGCTAAATGATAACGTACCCGGTCCGGCTCGAGGACTCCCGAACTTGTTTGCCGAACTTGAAACCTTAAAAGTCCATAAGGACATTGAGAGCGATAAAGTATACTGTCTTGGAGTGTTTAACCGGGACAATAAGGTTCAACGACAAACGTTGACAAATCGTATGAAATAGCTACCCCGCCTTCTCACGTTGGTAAATAGTGTCCATATCTGTTCTAGCGGCTGTTAGGCAAGCAAAGAGGCTTAACTCGCAAGTAAACCCAACGTGAATCAAAGTGTTTGGTCTTACTCTCAACACCTTCCAAAACCACTTAACGTACGAGAACTATGCCGCTGTGTGGTTTCAACTTCTATTTGAAATTTGCACCCTGCTTCAATAGACTATTGTGGCCATGAAAGCGACGGTGTGCTATAAATTATACTCGTCTTAAAGTACCACGACGGGTGTATTTCTACTATTTTCAAACAATATTTGATCGGAGGGTTAATACCCGCGACTGGGTCGAGTCTTTTTGGAAGTGACCCCTCAAGTTGATCCACACATCGGATTATTTCTGTCACTGAACAAATTCTGTTTGTGGTAGCTTTTGGGACGGATCACTCATGCTTATTCTCTCAGCGGTGGTGTCGGAAACGCAAATAAACACGGGACTAAGCTATCAGTATAATTGTATATGACCTGGCGTGAAAGGAGAAAAATATCTATTAGCAGCCACATACATCTGTCCTCATATATGTTGGCAGAAACTTCTGACACGAGCGTCCGCCATTTTGCGTATTGTGTATATATGCGTTAAAGTAACAAAGAGGACACTTTAAAGATTTTCAATAAAAACTCCTGATTTTACTGAAAATGAGCATTAGTGTTTGTTTCCTCACTGCAGTAACTTTCCCACTCTGTGCTTCCTCACTAGCTGTGATTTCTGAAAGAGTAACCACTTATAGAGTAGATATCTGATGAAACACACACACATATATATATATAATTTACAAATTAAGCGACATCTATATAAAACAATAAAAAATGAAGACATAAATGATAAAAGGTCAGGAATATCTTGACAAACGAAAAAAATCTGTACAACGGGATGCAAGTAATGGTGTTATGCTATACTGCTGTTTCACATAAGAAGATGATAATTGGTTTTGTTAACTGAAAGAATAATGATCAAAATTTAGTTTAAATATTTTGCAATTTAGCCCTTTATTATTCAAAAAGGTTCAATTTATGTATACTACATTAGAAAGTCCACAATGCTTTGGATTTAACGTTAAAAATGAAAATAAGATGATAAACAGAAAGAAAAGAAAAGAAAAAGAAAACTATGCTCACTATTAACCCGGAGTCATGCAGTCAGGAAGCTATCACGTGACCCGGAATGAGCCGGACCGTTCAGCGCCCGGCAGGGGGCGACAGTGATGGAAGCAAAAACTCCGGTAATATCATACTCTCATCCTATAGCCGCCATCATCCACGGAAAACCACGGATTACACCGTGTATATAATAAGGGAATACATTGAAGTGCCAGAGCAGAAACAGTGCAATCTGTGTCTGTATTAGTCACATTATCTGTCTGTGTCCCGGCCCCCTTGCTGGGCCCTCAGAAGGTTCTCTATTAACAATGCTTGCCGCGGCTGGCGGTCTGTTCGACGATGGCATTGTAAAATGGCGGCCCTGCTAAGTTGGAAGCTGAATTCTCATGATCGCATGACAAACACTTGGTAGAAATTGTAATTGCGCCCAAACCCATGTGGATGCTAGGCATAAAATCACCATCCACACTATCCGCAGTTATAGTGTCTTCAAGCTATTGATCTAATTACAAGACATTTTTTATTTACCTACAGCAAAGTTTGATACAAACTTTATAGTAACGAGATTTAGAAATGTATGGGAATCTTCATTGATTTTTCTTTGACAATGTTAAATTTGTATAAAAAATCAAATAATCATGAGCAAAAGACAATACAGCAATACTTTGTCACAAATGCGGTACTTATATTTGTATCAAACATGTTTCGTTTTCAAAGATCATAGACTATACTACTTGGCAAAGTTTTACAACAAAGCTATGAAATGAATCACAGTTTTCTTTTTTAGAAGATGTGTCATGTATATGCCGTTTCCGATATAATTTTATTTTAATTATCAGAAATCAGAAAATAAACGACAGATGCTTTATATAAATTAATGAAGACAACATAATACACTCAGTTGATCTTTACAATTCTCTTTATTCACGTTTCAGTTTTGTGGTTCACTTTGTATATTTTATATCACTTTTTCTTCCGAGGTACTTATCACGCTAATGATTAAATGAATTAATCTTATAGATCGGGCAACGTGATTTTCTGAGGTAATTCAGTTCTTATAGGTTCTCAAATGTGGTCTTATGATAGGCCTCCGCGCAGTCAAATCGCCAGGATCCTTTTTAACCATTGTACTTTCATGTGGAGTTGATGAACTTTAATAAGCATTTAACTTATTTTCTTCTATACGCAATTAATGATCACGCTACAGTTTATTATATGTTACATTTTCTGTGCCTTATTTCTTCAGATCAATGATTCCAGTGAGACATTTTGTGATGTTCATTAATTATTTGTTGCATTTTATCCTTCAAATTTTCTTTAAGTCATTGAACTTAATCAGAAACCTGATACAACCTCCTTCATGAAGACTTAATTTTAATCACAATTCTTACCAGAATTGTCTCTTCATACAGCATATGAATAACATCAAAAACACTGCACATTGTTCCATCCAGAGCGTATTGGTCTATGGTCAATAACATGAACAACGTTGCACGTTTTGCACACCAATGCAGCATGCATGCATGTAGTAAATAAAATATCAAGCTGATTCAGACGTGTAATTATAAAGAGTTCCCTCAGTGAATCATGGAAATATTTCTTGAATCTCAGTCATGATACAATTCCTGGCAGTGGGAAGATAGATTCTGCATGCAGGACTTTTCTAGGTGACTGAAATAATACAACTAAAACACGGGATCATCATTTTTAAAGTCAGATGTAAACCCACATCGGGATCAGCTGTTACAACTAATTCTCACTTTTCAACCAACACAACCATATGCGTGCTCAGTTCTTCCCCTTTCTTATAGTGTATTGCCATTTACATGGAATGCGTGTTGGATTTATGTCAATGACGTATTAATAGTTTTATCAGTTCATCTGTATTATGTTACACATTAATTATATATGTATTAGAGTATTTAATATACTGATTGACTAGTTGAATCTTTTTTATACTTCAGGATACAATAAAAGCAATTTTGGAATAAAAATATCTTAATATTATGGAACAGTTAGATTAATTTAATAAATAGATATATCTAATGACATCGAAATAAGAAACATGTCAAAGAGATGAAGAATAATAAAATAAAATCATTTGAATATCACCCTGTAACGTTAAATATGATTTTAACATTATTTGACAAAAAATGTCCATTTATCAAGGCAATAGATATCATCATGCACATGCAAGGTTCACAGTTTGGATAAACAAACAAATGCACTAAAAGTAATATTAGAACAGAAGTTAAGCAATACCACATTTTAACCAAAACAAAAACAATTTATAATACATATGTGATAATGATTATATTATTGTAATATAATTCTCACCTATGCAAATAATTGCTTGGTAAAATACACATCTGTTGTATTTTTTTTCTGAAAAGCCTGCTCATCAGAATTTTGCATGAGAACAGCTTAATTTTGAAAAACTAAATTAATAATAAATTTCATGATTTTATCAAACCTTTTATTATTCAGAAGAAAAGTATGGAAGGGACCTTAAAAAAAACGAAAAAAAAAAAATCCGAAAGATAATTCACATGACGTTTTTGAAAAACGGATAATTAAACTTAAAAAAAATTAAAAATGTGCTCTATATAAAATTATAACAACAAATGCAGATTACCTAAGCCGCCAGTATATAATGTGAGAACCAATCAAAAGAATTAAAAACGATGACGTCACGTAACAAATGCATGTCGGGTAAACACTATAATGATATGCATGCGCATAATTAACATTCCTTTTGAGATGCGCAAATAGGTGCTAAAACCACGCGCCATATGACAGGTTCCCTGAGTTAAGGCGACTACATAAGGTCGTCCCAATGCAGTGTTTACCTAAAACAGACGCTGTGCTGGAACCGAAAGGCTTGCCCTCAGGCTGCGAGAAATACGAGGAAAAACAAACACAGTCGCCAGAGCAGACGACTCAGTTGGCGGCGCGGTGTCACCTTTCGCAGGCCGCTCTTATTAGTTTAGACCCCAACGGATAGGTGTCGCTGGGGTACGTGACGTGCATTTTTGTCAAACGTGAACCAAAAGCAAAACAAAGGCATCAGATGTCGTCTATTTGAGCTGTGATTGACCTGCTGAAGTAACCCGTATGACAAACAGCCTCTTGCTGCAATTGTTTTCAAAATATCCTTTTCTATAATATCTTATCTCAATGGGTTGTATCACTTTGTTAGAAACGGGGACCGTTATCCAAGTGTAACATAAAATAATAAAGGGACATAACATTTGAACTTGAAAAAAAATTAATTATATTTTTAGAAAATAACTAACAAATCCTTTATGAAACCAATGAAAATGTCATGGCTGAGTAAAATTGAACATATTTTATTAAATAATCATGAACAAATTTGATTTCTTGCCCATTTTTGCCCACTATAGGCCTTTTGTTTATATTTACAAGATTATATTGTGGTTGTACATGCAGTAGTTCTTTTCATTGTTTATATATTCAAGATTATATTGTGGTTGTACATGCAGTAGTTCTTTTCATTGTTTATATATACAAGATTATATTGTGGTTGTACATGCAGTAGTTCTTTTCATTGTTTATATATACAAGATTATATTGTGGTTGTACATGCAGTAGTTCTTTTCATTTCCTAATCGCGTTTATAAAAGATCATTTGTGGAACAGCATAATTAATTCTATTATCGCTCCCTTTGAGTTTTCTATGCCAATTGTATACTGGATACACTCTGATAGCTGCGTAAGAAGTAGCCACGTAGTTAAGACGTATGGCTCCCCGAGTCAAATCCAGTCAGGGCCTCGAAGTAAAAATTGGGATTTCTCGATAGAACCCCAGATATTTGCTCCAATGACAAGTCATTGCCCTCGCCAGGATGGTATGCGTTCATTCCGTTCGTGTGTGTAATGTGTGTACGTTCAGGTGTGTGTTTGTTCACAGCAACTATGAGAGGAATCTCATGAAATTTTCAAGACATTTCCAGAATTGGCCGCCAGGATTTTGGTGTGGATCCGGAATATGATCCGGAATCAGGATTGTCATATAAGGAATATTCACAAACGTCAAGTCAGTTATGCAGGACTGGCCTTGGGAATATGGGCCGAATCAGTGAATGCAAACAAATGGCGGAGGCTTGCATACCTTAGAATGCTGATTTCTATTTAATTCTGAATTATTCTTTGTGCTTTGAATATAAGCAGGTAATATGCAGGAAGGCTTATCAATAACATATCAACTTTTTTCTTAAAAAGATATAAAATAATTCCTCTCACATTAGTGCACATGCATCCAAATACATGACATCATGATCCAAACACGATTACAAAAAAAAAAACAAACAAAAAAAAACAAAAAAAAAAAAAACCGACTCATTACAGTGACGTGCTAATTCGACGTCAGATAGGGTGCAGTGCCATTTAATATTTATATTCATATATTCATATTGCGATCGGATGTATTACTCTTCTTAAGAAAATTACATTCATCAATACATAATTCTGTACATTAATGGCTGTTTGTATCTTATTGGTCATGTGTTGTTAATGTTATACATATTCAATAAACATGAAATATTGTTTATAAAAAAAAACACATTTTATCCTTGCAAAAATAATTAAAAATAAATAATCTTAAATAAAACAATTGAAAGATACTAGAAAATTACCAGGTATTAATCTTAAACCACTATCGTCAATAAATATGGCCTCGGTGTTGAATTTTCTCTTGGTTATAGAAGGCACATAGGGTGTATTAACTGCCGAGCAAACGTTAATACATAAATGGAGTTAGTGTTAGGGGGGTATTAAAATAATTACTGTGACAGCCACGCAAATCGGGGATGCGGCTTGGGTTCTCGGGTTACTTCTGAATATTAACTGACAACACTTTGTGTAGGGCCCACGGTCAGAAATGACAGATCGTATCACGTCTTATTCAGCCTAGGCACTAGAAGCAGGAAGATCAGTGGCCGGGTATCCGTGCCGCTCTGAAAGACGCAACTGAACAGGAAACAAAGGTCCGTGGAGGACTTCTTCTGCGTGAGGTCGTCTGGCAGTATCGGCAAGAGGTCCTGCACGCAATGGGTTTTGTTGGTCAAATGGGCCGATCACTGTTCAGATCGGTTCCGATGCCATTGTGCATGAATCGACTGGTAAGCTCTGGATCAGCCACACGCTCCCAACCGTTCCCAGGCCGGGGATTCATTTACTTAATCAAGTTATTGACTGTATGAAAAGCAAAACTTCAAATGACAGATTTAGTACAGACTTGGGGTTTAGCGAGCCATCGTTGTTCCCAATTGGATTGCTTCCAGGTCGGACTGTCACGCGAAGCGCCCAGCCTAAACACTGGCCGGGATTTCATTATTCTCCGTGCACTGTGGTATATCCCTACAGCTTGTATATGTAAGCTCTCAATCCGAAATATTCGCCGGTATTTGATATTCGTGACTTCGTTGGTAGTAGTGTCTCAAAAGCATGGAAAACCGGTGCACTGATTACATTATTGTTCCTTCAATACACAAAATATAAAGGCAATTAGTTAACAGAGTGCATGAGATAAAGGTAAAGCAATTAATTATGAACATAGTTTTGGTCTAATCAAAATGTAAACTTAAAGTTAAATTTATTGCGAAAAATTGCAAATTTAATAATGTAAAGGAAAAGGAAGGAATGGAAACAGAATTTAGACGAATATATATATATATAAACAAAAAGCCTAAATATTACGAAATTTTATTAATAATAAAGAGAAATTATTAAAATAACCCTTCAGCATTTCATGTCCATGCATGTCTCTCTGTATAAACTATACAGTAGATGATCAACAACAAAGTTATCAGAAATCAATTAAGAAACGATAAACAGTTATTTGCCTTAAACAAACACAATCTTGAAAACGCAAATATGTTGACGTTTACTTTTAGTCCAATGCATTTGGCTTTCCCTCTGTGGGTGATTTCTAACAAACATACCATGCAGTGTGTCTGCAGGAAACCCTATTTAAACCTCTTTATGGGAACAAAAAGCAAAACCCTTCTCCTTTGGCACATCGAGGTCGTTGCAAGGCAAATTCTACAAATAATAGTGTAATTCATATGTTCAGTGTCAGGCAATTCAAATAAACACCTTTAGAAGAGTAATGAAACTTTATATAGATATTAATATTGTCCTTGTGGCGCGTGTCACACTGTGCCTAGCTATTACACCGAGGCTGAGCTTCTGTCAAAACAATATTTTTACCTTGAAAAAGAAATTTATAAAACAGATGGCAGCTCTCGTGCTCTTTCAGGTGAATGTATATTCATTGTATTGTATAAGTTGCTTCAAGCGCCCTATCAAATAGATTCTGTAAGAAAACCCTCACGTTTCAAATTAAATGCCTTCTTTCATGCATGTTTTCTTGGGTTGCATTTTTGTATGTAATTTCAATCTTTTTATGGTGATTATTTCTTCTCGAACATAAGACAGAATTGTCTTTTTTTTGCTGTTCCTAGGGAGCATGTGAGAACACTATGTATTTTTTCTTAGTTTTTATAGAGGTAAGCGCGTCACTGTGAAGCCTGATATAAGATCAGGATTATATATATAAAAAATGACCTTATTTTAGTTTTATGAGTTGTTATTTTCCTAAATGTTCTTATATATAACCCTAAACTAAGCACGCTTTGTTGTTTTGCATGCATGTTAAAATGTATGTAAAATTATGTACGTTATTGTGTTTGCAAGCGAAATAACCACAAACATGATTTAAAAGTATATGTTTATATAAAGACAACTTTTAACTCTGAACTATATATATATATATATATATATATATATATATATATATATATATATATATAGTTATATGTGATACACTTTACACTTTAGGTTTTCTGAACAAGAAGCGGTTCCAGGGGGAGGGGATCCAGGAGGTCCGGACCCTATCTATTTGGCCGTAGCAACCATTTTTTAAGGTGTTCAGACCAATTTTTTGCGGCCTTGACCCCCTTTTTTCTCTACCTGGGGACCATTTTTCTTAGGTTTTGTCATATATAGTCCTCCGGTGTCGGACCTTTCCTTTTCCTTAATCTGGGATCCGCCCCTGTGAACCCATAAGCAGGAAAATCTGAATAAACTTTGCTCAGTACCCACTGACCACTGAAGCAAAACCACAGGTAAACACAGAAAACCAGACTGTCACATTGGCCCCTGTCAGGTTTCGTTCTCTGCTAGGTTCACTGACCGCGAATCTTTATAGAATTCTCGATGCCACTTTTTACAAAGATTGAGAGGTCATTCACTTCCTTATTGACCGTGCTCAAGGATACCAACTCATCTCTTTCGTACCCATAATGATAGGATAGTTTGTGGATTTTGACAAGGCACTTGAGATATTGGTCTGTCCTTTAAACTTTACATATTGGCGCTCACAGCGTCTCTGCATGTGTAGGTTCGTTTGGTAGGATCGTTTACAGCTTATCCGCCAGAGGGCAGCATGCTATGTAGCGGAGGGGGGTTATAGGAACTTTTCTGATCTAGTTTTATCTCCATGTAGTCTATTAATAAGTACCCAGAATAAATCAGAAATCACATATATTATGCAGGCAAGGCAGATAAATAGTGGGATTTAACATACTATATCAAATTTACAACAGAAAAACAGGATATTTCTCCAGATTTACCTCTCGATAACGCATGCTTTTAGTAAAGTATAATTGCATTTTTATATTGTATTTCAAAGCTGTATACAGGCACTGTATTATGCATTTAATGTGTTCCTCCGTATTATATTACCGACTCTCATCTATTCCTAGCTATATCGCATATCGGAATTGAGGTGAGTAGAAATCCATTATCACCAGTCTTATGCTGTTAACTTAGTTAAAGCTGTTGACTTTTTGACGTTATGTCCAAATTCCAAACAAAATTAAGACATTAACCACAAAGGCAACAGAGTAAAGAAAAACCCTTTATGTGAAGCTCTTTTTCTGCAAACATAATCAGTAATGATATAAAAAAACCCAAAGAACAGCCAGATCGAATCATGGTATACAAAAGGACAAAACGCTGCACAGATAAAAATAAAAAACATCGGACAAAACCTAAAAATCCCTAGTGTTTCCTCCTACATTCTTTATATAAACTTGAACAGGAGAAAAGTGTTACTATAAGAAAATGGAAACAAAATAGAAAAGAAGTTCAAACAATATTGATGTATAGGAACGTGTAAGATGTACAGTACATCTGATATATACATGAACTGTCTCCACACTTTGACCTAAGAGAATTGACATATTTTCATTTAATTTATTGATAGTGTTTTACGGGAGGTAGTTTATTGATTTCTATAAGAAACCAAGGGACAGTTGTACTTTTACATTTTGGTGTCAAACTGTTTTCTTGACCATAAATAGTAACATACACATGCGCACACGCATCCATACATGCATGGAGACGGTGCATGCAGATTAATATTAGTTGCTCCTGGCACCTGCAGTTACAAATACCTGAATACTTATAATCATAATATGATTTTTCCCTTTGTAATCACGGAATGTTTCTTTTATCATAGTACTCCTCAGAATCTTATTTCTAAACTATATTTTGAAAGTTAATCAAGTACAGGACAGTGCTTATTCCACAAATAGGCAATCATCAATCAGCACATTGTCACGTATAGGTGATATGACGATATATACATAACAAGCGGTGACTACTCGGATGCTAACAGCACCGGCCTCCACACATCGAAGATTCACTTGACCGCTATGGAGAATAATGTCAGGGAAAACTGTTAACATTTTTAAAATGTTAAGTCCTTTTCGACTGTAAAGTACATATCCCTATTTTTAAACTTACCTCAAGCAATCCTGTATAAAAGAACCAAACTATTACGGAAGTGTCATGAAATGCCTAAATTTTGAAAGGCTCTGCCTTTTTCTTCTAAATAAAGCGGCGGGAAGAGTCATTATTTTATTATTAAACCTCTTAGTACTTATATTCTAAAACAGCGGGAATAATGGAAGATTATTATTGATTAATTATTATCCATTAGTCATTGCTCAAGCTCATGGTTCAACCAGTGTTCCAGCATTCACGCAGACAGTTCTAAATAGCGACTTGCCGTGCTTTGATCTCATATTATCACGGAGTCGTAATATTTGACTCAGGAATACCACGCTGGGCGAGAGTCAACTAACGCTAACCAAGCTGTCACGTGATGTCACGTGGGTGCACAATCAGACGACAATCAAGTAAAACAGCGCTTCCGCTAGTAACTCACGAACGGTCCCGCGAACACCTGTGTTTGTTTCCCCCGGAAGAAGAATTGTGTTGGTCTCGACACAGGAAGTTGAACTCTCGTGCAGTAAAGTAAAAATTGCTCATTAACGGCTCCTGAGAAGCGAATGCCGCCAATTATCTCGGCTATGTAAATCGTTTAAATACGTTCGTCAGGATATTATGTAGAGGCGGGTCCGTTGTGGAAAGCGTGAGACCAGCTTTTGACAGATCTCAATGGATAGGCCGCTTAATAAAACAGGGGATATTTCTGTAATGGGGAAAGCAAGCAATCGATGTTAAGGCTTTAGGGTACGGTGTTTGAAACATAACATCCGACGCCTGCCACGAAGACTTCATTTGTCACTTAAATAACAAGGACGACCTCTAACTGGCAATTCCCGACACTTGCTGGAGACAACTGTCTTTCCATTGATCACCGTTTGTGTGACTAAACTACTCCTCACATACCGCCTAATTAGATTACCCGCGTTGTAAATCAATAATTCGTAACCGATTTTCAGATGCTATAGTATTTTTTTATATTTCTATATTTTTCTTCAGCATAGAAGCCATCATCTGTCATCAGTACAGGCTCCGCACGTTTTTTTCGCACAAGAATGGTTACTTTTCTTCTATATTAAACTTTAATTGTATATAATATTTTACTTTCCTCCCTCGGATAGTGGTATTATATTTCAGGGCATTAAGCAACTATTCATCAATTCGTAATACAAAGAATTTGGTATATTATAGACGCATTTACAAAGTTATTTTCCATAACCATATTGTAAACCAAGATTTTGTTTACGGTTTTACCGCTCACCTGTTAACCAACCATATATGCTTGACACTTATGGTACCCATGAATAAATATCGCGACTTGGATGTTTCGATTGGGTATATACACGTTGATTCACATCGACACATTTGATCCACACTGTTAAATTTGGCTATATATAAATTCAACTTGATTTTGACAAAGCTTGTGTATATATTGAGGGAAATCCTTTACCCTCAACTTCTGACCCATGGTATACGCGTGCAAGAAACACTAATGCACATTTCTTTAAATTTCTTAATCTGTTTTTCTTCTTTGACCAAAGAATCTTTCCTGTTCTCCCGGAAATTTAAATTAAGAATTTTTGGATTAAACTATTTATTTCTATTGAATTGTTCAAGTAGTAAAAAGTGATTATGAATGTACTTTTCAACTAATCCTACTGCATGGCATGCATGCTATCCTCGATCTTAACTGATTTCTGTCGACATGTATACAACAACCCTCGCCGAAACGAACCCCGTCTCTGAGACAAATAAAGTGGTTGCATTACACATGCATATATATGGGTAAATACTATAAAGCTCTATGGAACCTTGGCCTATACGATATCTGGGCCTATTGCCAAACCTGCTTACATATACTGAGAGACTTTCACAATGCTTTCTTCATGCTGACATATTCATAAGATTTTTTTATTAAAAAAGTACAGAATAATAACAGATGCCTATTAAAAACAAAATCAGGATACATATATATTTTATTAATGGATTTATATTACACATAAATTGGATATGGGCACAAATTATTTGTGGCCTGTACAGCCCTATATACTTATATACCCACAGAGCTCAGTCTGTTACTACAATAAATCTAGATGCTTTGTTTACCAAAGTATCTCCAGTCCTTTCATTGTTAAATGTCAAATAATTCAGCCAAAATCATTTAAGTAAACTTGAACATAAGAATTTTTGTGCACTGTTACAGAATTTGTAACAACGGTTTAACAGAAAAAGACTATTGCAGCCCTCAGTTTGATAAAGGCTTACCTGGCCACAAGACCAACTCCAGCATTCTTTGACTCTACCAAAAATCAATGAACTCGATCTATTCTTATATATTCAATTGATAGAACCCTATATCCTAGGATAATTCTTGTGAAAAATTAAACCATGCAGTCGGCTAGACAGTTTCATTATGAAACATTTTTAATGTAGAAGCTGAAAGGGGCTAAGATTACGAGGTATTTGCCCATAAAAAAAACAGGCCGATATAGGTAGCAGCACAAATCTTGAAATATGAGTCATGTGACCAACATTTGTACAAAATTTGGTGATGCATTTTTAATGTAGAACCTGAAAGGGCTAAGATTACGAAGTTTTTGTCCATAAAAAACAGGCCGATATTGGTGGCAAAACAAATCTTCAAATGTGAGCCATGTGACCAACATTTGTACAAAACTTGGTGATGCTAGCTCTTGCTGTTTCTGAGATGTAGTATGCTTACTTTGCCAAATGACTAAGTTCAAATTCCTGTAACTCGGCCAAAATTCATCGAACCCACACCATTGAACAAACCTGAGAGAGCTCATCTTTGGGATCTTTTCTTGGAAATGTTGAACAATTTGGCTGAAAGATTTAGGAGCAAAAGATTTCCAAAGGATTTTTATCTATGTGAAATGTAAGTTGATGAAAGTGCGCCACAAATAGCTCAATCCCACAACATTTGATATATGACTGATTTTTGCTTAAAATTTGGTGATGCTAGCTCCTGCTGTTCCTAAGAATTACTAAGTTAAGCTTCCTGTAACTCGGCCAAAAATCACCGAACTGGAACCATTCGAACAAAAATGAGAGGGATTGTTTCTGGGATTATTTCTTTGAAATATTGAATAATTTGGCTGGACAGTTTCGGAGAAGAAGAATTTAAAAGTTTTTTTTAGCTTTTCCCCTAAAAAATCTAAGTCAATGCAGAAAGCAAAAAAATAAGCTCAATCCGATAAAATTTGACATGTGACTAATTTTTCCATAAAATTTGGTCTTGCTAACATTGTAGGTTTTTGAGATAGCATGGGTAAAGGTACAGACAACGATGGACGGACGATGGCGGAAGGACGACGTCGCGCCTTCACATAAGCTCATGTTCGCTTATAAACCAGAAAAAAATAACCAGAAAAAGCCGATCCCGTCGACCACAGGCCATAAGACTACATGATATATATTAATATTTTTGCACTATTAAACTTTTGTTTCATTTTTTATTATTTTTTTTCTATATTGTAGATTAAATAGTCTCACTGCATGTTGTTCAAGTCCATTTACTGCACACGTGCTACTGAAGAAAGAGTAAGATAATCATAAACTGTGCCCAAGTGATGTCTGCTCCTCCCTTGAATGATAATGAAAAAAAACAAAAATGGATATGTTTCAATAGAATGGTCTGGCATCGGGGTCGTGATTCTTTTAGGGCATGTCATGTGATCTACGATCACGTGACTCTGAGATGTTCAGCGGTCTTCGGGAATACAAGAAAACCGTGAATGATGACACGTAACAATACGAGCTCTTGCGAACAGCTGGAAATGAGCTGGTGGCTTTGTTTCGTGGCCACTTATCCGCCCAAATAAGTGTCTTTCTTGTGAATTATGCAAAGATTAGCCAATTAATTATGTAAAGACTGCGCGATCCCTTCCAGTCGTGACTGACTCACTGTCCGCACTGACCTGTGTCTCACTGGAATGACATCAAATCTCGCCATACACGCGATGCCTGAGTTTCATCTACATAAGTTCTTCTAAAATAATCATTTTTTTTAGACATTTGCAGTGCTCTTTTATACATTTCATTTTTATGATAAACACTTAAATTAGTCAGACACTGATTTTCATGTTCTTATTTCCCAGTGGGAAATAAACCGTTATGTCTGACGACTCCGAAGTCTTTTTTTTTATGTGAGTGTCTTAGAAATTAAAAAAAAAGGTAGAAATGGTTCGGAGTCAATAGGCCTACTACGGTAGGCATGTATTGAACATCCAGTCATTTATAAACGCCTGGTCATTACCCATTTTTTAATTAATTACTTCAACAGAAACAATTTTAATTACTGTAATAGGCAATTGGCTGCACTGTATACATGTCTATGTGCGCGTAATGAATGCATTTAAAATCAGGTACAGGCTATAGAGAAGGCATGCCAGGGACATGCACTTCCTTTTCCTTTGAGAATACGAAGAACAACTTATAGTTCCATGTTGCTACAACAGAGGGCGGTACCACCTGTTAGAGATTTCCAAGATTCCAGTGACACAGGCCACATGTACGCTATCGCTTGAATTCTTATTTTAGGGGTAAAATAACAAGAAACCATTTGGAAATAGTATAAATGCATATATTGAGAGACTTTCTGTGTTGATTGGCACCTTTTATGTAAAACACACCATATCCGTACCAAAAAAAGGCACGACTATATAGACTACTTCTTTAGTTTCGTCATTTTCTTTATTAAGTTACACCCAAAAATAGATAGCGAATGTGGGTAGACCTATCATTTATTGTATGAAGAAAAAGAAGAAAAAGAAGAAGAATAAAATACAGTTTGGTTGACATTCGGCGATATGCTGTTTAGAAAGATATTAAAAGTCTCAAGTCTTAGGAGATCTGATATATACATGTTTTATCACAATAAAAACTAAACATGCATTAAATATTCTCATATTTTAATTAGATGAACTTGTTACATTGAATGTGTTTCATTGTGAGAAACATTAATTCAATTTAATACTCATGTGTGTCAAAAACTGTGCGTACAAGAGTCGCTCATACAAGATAAGAAACGTACGTTACCTTTGAACGTTTTCGAATAAAATGCAGTGAAATAAATCATTGAAAACGTTAGGAAGACCTGTATCAGGAAAAGGTCTAGGAAAGCTGAACTTCGGCGAAATTTAGAAGTTGCAGTGAACTGTTGCCTCGGTGGTGATAGATTTAATTTTTTTTAAGCCTGGGCTCTATATCTGGGGTAAACAGAATTTTCCCGCTAGATTAAGGCTTGATTAAGCCGCATGAAAAAATGTATCGGTAAGAAAACTGAGCCAGGCGTAGTAACTATTCGTTAAATTCCACCGAGGAAAAATAATGGGCCGGCGGCCAGAATTCCACTCGAGTACGCTTAAACTCTTGATACAAGGGGATCGTGTTCACGCCTCATGTGGGTCACCGAATACATATCGCCGTTTAGTAAAAATTAGATCACATACGGAAAGAGTGCTGCGTAAACATAGATCACCCCCACGTGAAACTGATCTAACACGCTGACATTTATTTTTGTCGCCGGGCGGCTAAAGAATCTGAAATCAACATTTGGCATGCAACAGACAAGGGCTCGGTATTCTGCCCCGAGGCACGTGGATGAAGAAAAACGAAACTGACAAGCGTTGATTTCAATTATGACGTAGTGATCTGTTTCAGCGCGCGCCCCCTGTGGGATGTGTACGTTTCAACCTGGGGGATGCGATAATTCCCTCATTATTTACACACAGATCTGGCGCTTCACGCTCCCGCTAATGACAAACCAGCGAGACCACTTTAGTCACAGCAGATATTGTTTCCCACTCCCCAACAGATAATGCCCTCACTCCAAATTGAAAATGTCACTTTGACTGCTAGGCCTGTTAGAAGCTAGCGGTTCCGTTCGCCTTAAAGCGTGGTCCGCACTTACAAACAACAAAAAAAAATTCTCCCTAACACATCAAACGAAAAAAAGTACGCTGTCAAACCTCAGCTATCTCCGTCATCCAGAGAGTTTCATTGACAACTAGAGAAGAGAACTTGTGGTTTCAATGAAAAACATTGGATGTAATTAACACATCAGTTCCGAAGTTATCTTTGTCAGAAAGGATATACATCCAACACATCAGTTCCGAAGTTATCTTTGTCAGAAAGGATAGTTATATCAATGTTGAACATCTACAAATAAGTCCATTTATATCATTCACATTTGCACATTTATTTGATCAAGGGGTCAAATGATAGAGTATCTATAAACCTTGATGTTGCACATTCATATACCATATATATATATTAGGATATATATGTGTAACACAAGGAGAGTTTCCAACTTAATGAGATTCAATCATCAGTAAATATTACCCTTTAACATATACGATAATTGTTTTAGTCACAGGTGCTTCTGTAAGCAGAGGCGAAATACAATTTTTTTCCTTGTAAGAATAACCTTATATTCATTTATTGCATAAATATTTCATATTCAGCGACTTCCGGAGCTGTGTTTGTTGCATTCAATATATTTTCTTTTCTGAGATCATGCTGTCTTGCAGGTCAGGTTGGTTGCTGTATGGGATGACCAGCTAATGCAAACATGATCTTCATGAATCTCGGGGTAACTTTTGTTTCCCGGAATGCTATTAGTATACCATGCATGTGTTTTTAAAATGCGTTTTCCACATCTAGGATCGCAGCTGTTGTCATAGACCTGCGTAGGTCCCTATAATTTTGTCTGTTTCTGATTTTACATAAATATACCCCAAGTAAAAGTAACCCCTATTCTGTTACTCTGTTGACCCTATGTCCAGCTGCCCTGTTGCTGGGATGACCAGTTCCAGTAATTATAACTACAGGTGGCGTCTGTGTGCTCAATTCTCATGTAGTCCTTACCCCTTAGTGATAGTGGGGCCCCCTGGAGAAAGAAAGTAAACTATTTGCACCCCACAGAAGGGGCCGATACATGAATTATCAAATGATCAATGAACATTAATAAAGGTGATACAAAAAAAAAATGAAAAAAAAAAATTATTTCTCGACCTGTTGCAGGTCTACTGTTGTCAGACCAATCTCACATCAAAACAGCGTCAGAATTTAACAATATTGAGGATACATATTTTATATATATACATTTTGTATTCTGTGACATGATATACAATGGAACCTGTCTAAAAGACCACTTTTCTAATAAGACCCCTTGTCTATAAAGACCACACACGACTGAACCGAAAGCATTCACATTGGCTATAACTGACCTGCCTGATAAGCCCATCTGTAAATTAAGACCATTTTTGCCACTTCCACAGGTGATCATATTACACGGTTTCCACTAGCTGTTAGTTGAAATAGCAATGTCACTTGCCTCTGTAAACATTCGGCCAGTTCTCGATGCTTTATGACTAACAAAATGAGGTTCTTTCTGAGATGTGTACAATTACACGACGTTCCATTTTCAGCTCAGCTGACTGAAAGTCATCTAAGCTATTGTCTTTGTCCGTCGTCCGTCCGTCTGTCTGTCCGTTAACAGGGCACAAATCTTAACCGCCGGACCAAGAATCTTCTAACTTGAGATCCGGGGAGGTCCATGAAAAAATCTCCTTCGAAACCTGAAATTAGGTGTCTGATACCCATACATTCTGAGCTATTGGGCTCAGAAGTAACCCCCAAAAATAATTAAAAATTTTATACAAAATCTCCAGTATCTGAACAGCTAATGCATTGATCACCATGATTCTTTGCATGCATATTCATCATGGTATGTTTGATCAGTTCCTGCAGACTAATGGAGTCACCTGGATTTTTTTGGGCAATTTTTCTCTATTTTTGAAACCTTCAAAAATGTGGTTGTCCTAAACAGGGCACAAATCGTAACCATAAGACCTAGAAACCTCTAAATTGATATCCTGGGAGGTCCATAAAAATCTCCTTGTAAAACCTGATATAAGGTCGTTGTTACCCATATCCTCCGAGCTATGGGGCTCAGAAATACCCCCCCGCCCCAGAATAATTTATAATTTGTTAAAAAAGCTCAAGTTTCCGAACAACTAATGCATTCATCACCATGCTTCTTTGCATGCTAAATCATTATGTACTGTTTCATTAGTCCCTGCAGACTGGTGGCTCCACCTGGTTTTTTTCTCTCTCGAATTTTTACGCATTTTTTTTCTTTATTTTTGAGACCTTCTAAGATGCAGTCGTCCGTTCACAGGGTACAAATCCTAACCATTCAATCTAGAATCCTCTAATTTAACATGCAGGGAGGTCCATGGAAAATCTCCTTGGAAACCTGAAATTAGATCTCTGTTACTCATATCCTTCGAGCTATAGGGCTTGTAAATACCCCTCCGTATAATTAACAAGGGACCCAGGGGTTATGACGCTCAGCTGACTAGGAAGACATTCACAGAAGGAATGTTATCATCTGAATGCCCAAATTTGTCGGTGGTATCCCCATTCAACTGAAGCATATCTCGGAGGATATGGGTAACAGAGAGCTAATTTCAGGTTTCCAAGGAGTTTTTTTTATGGACCTCCCTGGATGTAAAGAAAAAAGATTCTAGATGCAATGGTTACGATTTGTGTCCTGTTAACAGACGACCGCATCTTTCGAGGCCTTACAAAATAGAGGTAAAAATTCGAAAAAAATCCAGGTGGCCCAATCAGTCTATAGGAACTGAAGATCAGTCCATTATGAAGATGCATGCATATAATCATGGGGATCAATGCATCAATTGTTCAGATACTGGAGCTTTTGTATCAAATGTTTTATTATTGTGGGGGGTACTTTTGGGCCCTGCTTTCATGGACCTCCTTGGATGTCAAGTAAGAAATTTCTAGGTCGAGCGGTTACAATTTGTGCCCTGTTAGCGGACAGACGACACGACATACAGAAGGACGGACAACGGACAAAGAGTGATTACTATATAGCTCAAAAGATTTTCAGTCAGCTGAGCTACAAATTTGATACAAAACCTCCAGTTTCTGAACAACTAATGCATTCATCACCATTCATTTAACAGGGCACAAATCGTAACCTGGAACCTTCTAACTTGACATTTTGGTAGGTCCATGAAAATCTCCTTGGAAACCTGAACTTAGATCTGTTACCCATATCCTTTGAGCTATGCTTAAGTTGATTTGGGATACCACCCACAAAATTTGGCATTTAGATGATAAAATTCCTTTTGTTAAAGTCTTCTTAGACAGCTGAGCGTCATGACCCCTGGGTCACTTGTTTTGCTCTTTCATTGGTATTTCTGTCCCGCTGTTGTTGTTCGTATGATTAAATGATTATGATTGAAGCATGATGCAGTTGCATATTTTCATTATAAACCTAAAAATAAACAGCAAAACAGCAGTATAAACTGACACTGGTGTTTAATTAGCAGTTTTAGTATTGGTGTTACAGGTCTCTTAGTTTCAGCAAATGAAATCGGTCCATATACATATATGCCTGTGTGTACATTAGTAAAGACATTCTATACAATGGTTATATATCTATACCGTCAGTTGAAGCTTTTTTAAAACTGCAAGGTAACTATACAAGCTTTTTCTTTTTATTTTCAGCAATGGGTTCATCATTTGTCTCATAGAATAATTTTATGAGCAGGAAACTGTAAATGATCTGGGAGCTGCACCACTCAGTGGACAATATTTTGATATAAACAACACAAGTTGGAAATTGCTCTACACGAAAAAAAATGATCGTCGGGCTCTGGAACAGAGGATGATTTTTTTATGTCACTGGACGGTGACATTTTGCAACTGGCAGGAAAAATAGCAGTGAACAAGATCTTGATTGAATTTCCAGTTATACCAATATGCATGGCCGTTTTTAAGGAACCGGGACAGGAACAGTGGGCAACATACGACTAAGGCCTTCGTAATCGATGATTCATAAAAACAAGTCGTACAAATTAGGAGTAGAGATGCAATTTTGCCTCCCCCAGGAGGGTATGCGTTCATTCAAGTTCGTGTGTGTGTATATATGTGTGTGTTTGTTCACAACATATCTCACGCAATCCGGAACGGAATCTCATGAAAGTTTCAAGGCTTTCGAAAATGGGCCAGTGAAGGATCGATCAGATTTTGGTTTGGATCTGTCACCTGATCCGGAATCAGGAACGTCGTCTTTTCGAAAATGGGCCAGTGATGGATCGATCAGATTTTGGTCTGGATCTTTCACCTGATCCGGAATCAGGAACGCCGTCTTTTCGAAAATGGGCCAGTGATGGATCGATCAGATTTTTGTCTGGATCTTTCACCTGATCCGGAATTAGGAACGTCGTCAAGGAATAATCACAAATGTACAGCCTATTCGGCAAAAGTGAACCTGGGAGTATGGACCGATCAAGTGAACGCACACACGGTTTTGCCTAGCTATCCCACAACAGGACCCCCCCCCCCCCACCCCTCCTCTGCGGAGAATTGCATTCTTTAAAATGCAGATTTCTAGTTGTTTGTGCATTCATCTATGTATCAACATATCAGGTTCTTGAAAAGAACAAAGGTTATAATTCCCCGCATGAATGACCACGCTGCCTTCGTTACAATAACGTCACGAATGCAGAACACGGAAGAATATTCTAACCACGTCATGCCAGTGTATAAATATACGGCATCTTGACAGGACCCGGCCTTAACAGACAATGTTAGAGTGTGCACGCATATACACATACAAATTATTAAAATGTTCTTGTTTACTCTTACTTTTAAGCTGCACACTATTATACACGCTTCAATTTCCTGAGGATCTTCAATTAATACGCCATTGATACCATGCACTGACATAAAGAATATGCACCCAACTCGAAACTAGATGACCAGAGGTCACGCGCTTGCCGGAAATGACGTTAAGTTAGTAAGATAAACGATCAATGTCAAAGTGAAAGAAAATAATCCCTAGTTTGTAAAGATAGGATCAATATTAAGAAAGTTCTGAAGAAAAAAAATGTTGATATGTTTCCATCATCTTGACCTTTGACTTATTTGAATAATAAACATAGGGCTTCCAGATATCATTACGAAATATGACAAGTGTAAGTTACAAAGCGATTCTTGCAAAATTGTGGCCAGTAGAATACTACATGTGAGACGCAAGAACCAGGAAGCAGGTGAAATTGAGGACAACTGACAAACAGACAAACATACTGACAAACTGACCAAAGATTGAGACCAGTTGACTTAATCATGTGATGGAGAAACCTCAGAGAAAGATAATAAGCTATAGTTTATGTAAATTAGGTTTATAGTTTTGGAGATATGGCCAAAAAATGATATGTTGTGCAAGTTTGAGTGCACCGCCCCCTAGCGGCAAATTCTTGAAAATGAAAAATCCGTTTCGAGATATTAGTGTAAGACATAAGATGTAATAGTTTTAAAAGGATTCTTTCAAAACTGTGGCCTGTAGAATGCTATATGTGAGACGCAAGAACCGGCAAGCAAGCGGATTTGAGGACAACTGAGAAACAGACGGACACACAGACAAAGTGACTCAAGATTGAGACCAAATGAATACACCAGGTTTTTTGAAAGACCCAGAGGAAGAAAATAAGCTATAGTTTATGTAAATTAGGTTTATATTTTTAGAGATATGGCCAACAAATGATATGTTGTGCAAGTTTGAGTGCACCGCCCCCTAGCGGCCAATTCTGGAAAATGAAAAATCCGTTTCGAGATAATAGTGTAAGACATAAGATGTAATAGTTTGAAAAGGATTCTTTCAAAACTGTGTCCTGTAGAACGCTATATGTGAGACGCAAGAACCGGCAAGCAAGCGGATTTGAGGACAACTGAGAAACAGACGGACACACTGACAAAGTGACTCAAGATTGAGTCGAAATGACTACTCCAGGATTCAGAAAGACTCAGAGGATGAAAATAAGCTATAGTTTATGAAATTGAGGCTCACAGTTTTGGAGATATTGCCAAAACATGATATGTTGGAGAGGTTTGCACCCAGCGCCCCCTAGCGGCCGAATTAAAAAAATGAAAAATTGATTTCGAGATAATAGTGTAGGACTTACGATATGTCAGTTTCAAAAAAATTCCTGCAAAACTGTAACCTCCAGGGCAAGATTACTGAAATCTCGAAATATCTCGTTTGACGAGATATTATACGAGGTATCGCGAGATTTAAAATAAAATCTTGCAGTACTTGTTAAATGCTACCTGATGCAAAAAACTAGACCTCTCTAGCTTTAAAAATGACAACGTTAGAAAAATAAGACCCCAGATTTTCGAATATCATGATTTTTTCCCAAAAATTCGTAACCATGGTAACGGCCAATTTTAAAGAGCTACACACCAGAAGAAAGGCCTGGGAATGACCTTTAAAATGAGCTATGTTTGAAGAAGATATCCCTAAAAGTAACAAAGATATGAAGAAAAAACCGTTTTGTATACTTTTGATGACCTTGACCTTGACCTTTGATCTATATTGCCCAAAAACAATAGGCCTCCAGGACTTTTGCTTTTCTACCAGCTGTATAAGTTTGAAAGCAATTGCTGGAAAATTGTGGCCTGTAGAGAGTACACAGACAGACAGACAGACAGACAGACAGACAGACAAACAGACAAACAGACATCCGCGACTGACCAACCTGCTTGCAGAAATCGAAGATTTCCGGCAAGCAAAAAAAATGGAAATCTTAACACACACAAAACGCATACAAAGGGTTAAGTCGTGAGGTGTAAATAGTCGTCAGGACCAATCAAGCAGGCTTAGAAATGAGAGAGAATAGGTAACTTTAGAAGGTAACGAGCCAGAAGGTGAATGGTGCATGCACGAGTAGAAAGCTGCGAGCACGATAAAGTGTACCGTAGCCGTTACAGGAAGCATTTCCAGTAAGCACTCAATAGCTTGTCGTGTCCACGAGATGTTATTATGACGTCACTGCATTGTACCTTCTTTCTAATGCCTATATGTTACCATGCCGACGAGACAAAAAAAACTAGACATCAGGCAAGACGATGCGTATTTTATTTGATCGGGATCGGTCATTATTTTTTATGATCCGCCAAAAAAAAATCTCGCAGATACAAACACGGCCGATCACATAATCCCTGCCAGATTTAATGGCAGAGGTAATATTATAGTCCGTTTCATCCCCTCATGTCCACCTGTTTTTTGCTATGAAAACTTTTATTATGTACATTTCATGAGAAACAATTAGTGTAGAAGAGAGGATTACAGAACCTAATTTTCAACTAGGTAACTAAATTCCTACCTTATGCCATATTTGAGTGACAGAATTTTCTGAAAATATGAGAAATCAGTCTACATTTTACAACATATTAGACCCACTTATGGCGGTCAAGGTCATTGGTCACATGCAAAAACAGCCTCAACTGCTGCTGATTGGATGATCTCATGTAAACACTCTTAAAAATATAACCAGGTAAAACAAAGATGGCTACTTGTGGAGGGACACACCATATCAGCCAGATCATGATAAAGAGACTAAAATGTTGTGAAACATAAACGGGGGATTTATTGTAAACTGCCATATTAGGTTGTCACTTCCATATGTTGTTTACTTGGAAAATATTGAAAAATCTAAACTTTTAAGTAAATCATCTACAAAATACAGGTGGACAACAGGTGGTGAAATGGACTATAGTATATTCATAAATCAGTAAGAAGAGAAAATTATACAAAATTATATAAAAGAAAAGATAATAGTAAAATAAATAAGAAAAGATTATTCGAGGTGCGTACCACAGTGAAGCAAATTAAATGTCACGGGCGGATCATTGATTTAGGAAAAGGAGGGGGGGGGGGGGGTCCAACCCAGGAGGACAAATGAAAACCCTAAAAAAAGGTCCTCAGGTCTGCAAAAGGGGGGGGGGGGTCCAGGCGGCAAACTTTTGTCTGAAGCCCTCAAAAAAGTTGTTTCTGATGAAAAAAAAGGGGGGGGGGGTCCGGACCTCCTGGACACCTCCCCCCCCCCCCCCCCCCCCCAGATCCGCTTCTGAATGTTAAGTGCTTTGTATAGTGCATGTCTATAAGAAATTTAGAAATTGTGTTAAGAAATGTTTAGAACGCTGGAATACGGTAACTATATCCAACAAAAAGCGACCGTTCGGATGGCTCACAAGAAATTTAACAATGTATGACGGTGCGCAGGGGTAGTAGGGCTTTGGGTAACGAGTATGATTAGAAGCACCCCTGTAACACTTTGATCATGGTCCGCCAAGCATTGTCTGTCAGAAAAATACTAACCGCTACAGCCAGCAGACACAG
Organism: Sipunculus nudus; assembly: GCA_026874595.1. Lineage (NCBI taxonomy): Eukaryota > Metazoa > Annelida > Sipuncula > Golfingiida > Sipunculidae > Sipunculus > Sipunculus nudus. The sequence goes on along the minus strand of CM049308.1, from coordinate 77,321,108 downwards.
ACTGCTGTTTAATCGGTTTACCTTGCTCCATTTTTGACCCGCCAGATAGCGCTACCCCCCAGTGCGCCTAATGACAAGCTGTTTCAACAGCCAACCTGCTGCTGTTACCTACATAGCACTGCCATCGCTGACATATACGCCATGTGACTGTAAAACAACAAGTCCTCAATATAGAGAGATCTTTCTTCTGTTATTGAACATTTTATTTGTTAAATATATTTGAAATCAACTTTTGATTACCTGTAATACTTTTGCATGATCTAAACCTTATTTTGGACTTTATCGTGCAATACACAATATATATATATATATATATATATATATATATATATATATATATATATATAATATATTGTTGAAGAAGAATATTCTAGTTTGATATTAATTAATTTGACTGCACAATTCAGACTTTGATTTACAACTGCACATATTGTAAGATGACTGTGTTGTATAATAATAATGACTTATTTGTATTATTCAGTATAAAAAAAAAAGATTTGTCAAGCTTAAGTGGGCGATGTGAAGTAAATTATTCATGTTCTTGGTAAAATATACTAGTATATAAATATAGATAGTTTTTCAGTATATGCATGGTCGTACATATGACCATGACAGAACATATTCTTTTAAATATCTTTGCCTCTAAATTCCTTATAACTAATTTTTTTAACTGATAGCTTTTAAGTGGAACAAATTCTAAAATGAAGTTTTTCTATAAAGTTTCAGGTGTTTAATTATTAAATTCATTATTATTTACCCCTCTATTTGACTGTACAAGTCATGCGGTAATACCTCGGCTTCTCATATCCAGTTTATATTTTCAATAATCAAAATTTCTGGGGTTCTATTTGAAAATTAGACTTTAAGCGTCTCATACAAACCATGCAGGCGATAACTAAAGACTCTCTACTATAAGCTAATATCAGCAGTATATACATGTATAAATAAGCTATAGTTTGTGCTTCATGGCCACAAACACTTTTCATTTGTTTTTCATTGTTTTTTTTTTAGCACAAACTAACATTTAACATAAAAAAAGAAAACAATATTCATGAAAAGTAAAACGAAAATCAAATCTTTTATCATTCAACGGTGTATACAATGAAGGCCCTTACAAGAGGCATGTTGTTGAGTATTTTAAACACTTTGAGAGTAAATTTAATAAAACTTCAAGTGACCTTATCTTTATACAACTTTTGCTCTTGGTCTGGATCTCAAAATAACAACGTACAGTGGGGTAGGGGTGGGAAACGAATTTTTTAAAATAAAGATTATTAATCTTAAATAAACTCGAACACGATTCGCATAAAACTCGGAATGGGATTCGTACTGTGTAGACTCGTCCATAACACCCTCCTTGTACTTAGGCATGCTTTATGGAATAAACTAGTATTTTAATTGGATCCGTTGTATTTTGTCAATTCATAGGTCGAAATAAAACAATATAATACTCCCTCGATGAATTGCGTGGTCTCTGCCATTCGAATTATTAAGACATATTCATGTGCAGGGGCGGCCAAGAGGTTTAACTCGGATACCTTTATAGAGAAATTACCTTTTAGCATGCCCGTGACCACCCCCCCCCCCCCCCCCAAAAAAAAATTAGTTACCCACTTACTTTTTGGGCAATTTATGCAGGCCCTCAGAGAGAATGGCATATAGCCAAAAAAAAATCCTTGACCCGTTTCTGTTTTGCCGTCTCACAAATATACATACCTTTATGGTGTATCTAAACCTAGTATAAAAAGTTTAAATACTGTGAGTATGAAAAAAAAAATAGATTTCTCAAGTAAAATAAAGGGGTACCTGTGACTTTAAAATATATTATAGGAGTCACACCCGACGTATAAAGGGATATTCTGGCGCCATGACAGAAGATATAAAGCGTTGTAAAAAAAGTCCGTTTGGAGGGGAGGCAGAGCCAATATAAACACTGATTGCATATGCACGCCAACAAATACAGACGCCGCCTTGTGCAAAAAAAGTATTGGCGCACCTGGTACATTCATTCAATTAGGGCCATTTCCTTTGAGGTGGTTGTGAGAATGATTGTTTCTGTCTTAAGCTTTCTTTGATTCTAATCTTCAAACCGAACGGATGAAAATAATACAACGGTTACACCCATCCCTCGTTTCATCCCGTGGAGCCGATGACGTTAAAACGCGTTCTGTAACAACAGTAAAGAGACGAAAAGAAAATAAACACTGGTCCCTGGACTGCTCAGCTGACGTCATATTTTGGCAGGGCCCTGGCAACAATGGCTTCGGTGCAAGCCGTGGAAGGGCCCGCAGTGGAAAAATTAAAAACGAACAACTTTTCACAAGCAAAGAAAAGATGGTTAATCCTTGGTCAGGTAAGACATGTATAATATTAATTGATGCATCGTTAATTTTAGCCCGGTCAGGTTTATTTTAAAAGAAAACCGTGCTCCCTTTTTAGAGTGGACGATAATAAGAGGAATTGGGTGTCATCCCGGATAGAGCTATCATTTTCGAATGCATGTCATAAATAACCATCTAACGAGCGGGTATCATAAAAGCCTGATGATTTTTCTTATGTGTATTTGAAAATTGCCGGATATTTTTTATAAGAGGAGAAAAGGCAATTTATGTGTCTGAATTCGAGACTAGGTATTTGGCATTTGCCAGGAATTGCATCCAGTTTGGCAGTTACATCGTCAACAAATATGAGAGAATGTAGGCGTTGCTAAGTGGCAGTAAATATAACAGTTAAGTATATGTAAACCACTATAATTTGTAAATCCATGCTTTTTATCTCCTCCCCCTGCATATTTTGTATTCTGTACAAGTCTTGTTTGGTGTTTATTTAAATATATATTTATTTTATTTTTAACTTTTATTTAAATGCCTTTGCCTATGAAAATCAGCCCACAATTTAATTCACATTAATCATTTATAATGAAAATCATAATATATCTTGTGTATAACTATCACTGAACCATGCAGGTGAAACATTCCTAATTAGGGAGAGTGCCACCCCCCCTTATTGACCTGGCAGTCGGCCAATCCTGCTGGAGACCTGCCTGGTGGTCACAGATTTTCCTGGAATGCTGGGTCAGAACTGGCTGATATCCTCCAAAGCAATATTAAAAATAACTTTACATAATATGTTCATATAAAAATAAATCAAACACTGTCATACTTAGAGTCCTGATATAAAATGCTATTCATTGATATATTTTTGGTACTGTATTTCAAAATTTATTTGTTTTACTGATATACCTACCTTTGGATTCAACTTCCTTTAATGATCCTAAAGATTCTGGTAAAGTTTTATCCCTGTTTCATTCATATAAAATGATATTATATGACAATTCTAAGGCATTGAAAAGCAGACAGCTACAGAACAACAATGATGTGACCTCCGTGCGCAGGTTTTCCACGTTCGGTTTGCTGCACACCAAAGCCCTCGATCAGGATGATGATGAGACAGGGACCTGGTACCTGTATACCTGCTCAAGTTGTCCTGATCTCCACGCTGAAATCAGGTATACCTTTAGTATCCCTCAGTACAACTTTCATTAGAGCATGGAGTAGAGGAGGCCTGCAGGCAAAATAAACCACAGATTAAACATATCTTTGTAAGAGGCCCTCTAAATTTGTAAACTCAAAGCCTTTTTATATACCTTCTATATGGGTTATGGACCTAAGCCCAGGATTGTAGCTCAGCTTGAAACTGAAAAAAAAATCAGAATCTCTCAAGGTATACTGATAATTTTGTTAATTCTAATTATATTTTATATATTTCTTTTAAGCCTAGATAAACTTGGTAATTTCAATTTTTCCATCCAGTTTAATATGTTTAATTCTGTAAAATGCTGGGCTGTTTTATTTACTGGAGACACAAAAGATGAAGCTTCTAAATTAGCTGGTGTTGTTCTTGGCTTATTCTCACATGTTTGATTGTTTTGACTTAAAATTAGCCAAAATCTTTTGATATGGTTATTGCAGGTTGTAATATAGTGTGTGTCTATTATAACCCTTTTGTACATAAATAACTCCCAGAAAGTTGTCAGGTGCTGTCAGTGAGACCCATGAAGGTCCTCTGTAATATCTTACAGAAACTACTTAATTAGCATGTGCCACTACAGATGCATGATCTGCAGCTGAGTAGTTTTCCAGGCAGATCATTAATTGCTTTTCCTGAGTGTTTGGGGGGAATAGAGGATTTAACCCCTTCAGTTACTTTGCCAAGCTGAAGACAACTGTAACCAATTGTTTTAAAATGTTCATTTCTCATCAACATAAAATGAGAGTGTTTTGACCTCTGATCTGACCTCTTGTGTAAACATTTATTTCTGCAGATTACTGGAGTTTGCATGATCAGAACTTTCAACAGAGCCGATTATGAAGGCTTTATGACAAATTAAAAAAGTGGCCTTATGGGCTGAACTTTGGTTGTCATCTTGGTTCATATGGTGAAACTAGGTCAAATCACCAATTTCATGGCAATTTTACATTGAATGTGAATTTCTTGATCCCATAACTCAAGGATCAATTTTGTGAACAGCACTGCAGGTCAAACCATTGAAAATATAAATTTCAAAATGGCAGAGGATAGACATTTGTGATAGTTTGGGTTCTCAGAGATTCCGCCCACATTTTTGTTGATTGGCGTCTCTGCATAATGTTAAATCAATCTTTACAGGTGAAAAACCCACTGAGTTATGGAACCTTTCTGTTCATGGACCCAGAACTGTTCCTGATAAGCCAACATTGGATGACATTGTTATATTTACAGGATGCAGAAAATTTCAAAGGCAGCTTTTTATAGGCTCTCCAGTTATTTTGCATTGTGCATGTACTAGCAGCATAGACAATAGCTAGGGCCCTGTTTTTTTCTGTTTTAACAGAAAAATGGAATTAGGGTTAGAAAACAGAATTAGGGTTAAAAAACGGAATTATATTAAATGCACTTAATATGACGGAAAGACAGATTTTGAGCAGATCAAAACTGCAAATAAAAAATTCTCAGCCAATATCTTGTAAAAAAAAAATCTTTAAAACTGCGCCAGCCATCTAGATAACAAGCAAGGTCTGCCAATTTCGGCTCAAAACTGTTACAGTAAGCACCAGGCTTTGATGTTACAATTATCAACAAACATGCCTGAAATGCTGGTAGCACCATTATGTGATGCACAATGATGCGGTTTCGCTGAACAAATGCGCTGGATTACTTACGTGTGGGCCTGACAAAGAACCATTTATGCGAAGGACCAAGTAATTTTAAATATTTTTTTAAAATATACATAAGTAACTATGGCATCAATGATAGCAGTATTTAAATTAAAAACAGTTTATTGAACACTTAATCCATTTAATCATCCTGATTTTACAAGATTTAACTCTTAATTAAAAGTATTTAGCAATTTTATTACATTAAATATAAAGATAAAATGGAAAATTCTGGAATTTTGATTTGATTAAAACGTAAAATAAATATTGATAAAATGGAAAAATGGGAAAAACGGGGCTCTAAATAGCTTTATCTTGCTTTAGGCAACAGCTAAGGTCAGATCATCCACTCTTTTGTTCCAGACACAACACAGGTCCATTATCTATACAGGACATTCTTGGCTTCAACAATACAGGAAATGTTTGTGAGTTTTTAAAGTTAATTGAATATTTATCCCTTCATTTTTCATAGCATCAAGACAGTCCACAAATGTTAAACAAGTTATTTTATATTGCCTGAACTTGAGTCGTTACTTTGTCTTTATATTAATGAAAAGATATCATATTCTTTTATAAAATGGACAGACTTTTACAATACATATTGAGACTGTGTATCTACAGTATTTTCATTCTAGTAAACAGGATGTGTTCCTATTCTTTGAAATCAGACCAAATACCAGTCCTGCAATAAATCATCAGCCATAATATTTCATTATCAGCTTGGCCAGCCAAGAAGTAGTGCTGTTGCTTTTTATTTCTGTGAACTGGATCTTTATATCACATTTTCTAACTGCTATAACTGACATTAATGTAAGCAATAGAAAACTGTTTGGCCATTGCTGTACCAGTGCTTAATTTATAATTAACTGAATATATATATTGATTGGAATTGTATATAATAAGGATGTTCATATATTTTCAAGGTGTGTGGCCCTCGGAGGAAGTTCTCACATACCATTGCCTTCAATCCATTCCACAGTTTAGGTATAGACTTTTTGTTGTGAAATCAAAACAGCTGTAATATTTGTATATGTGCTGGGTACAGTGCTAAATAGCATAATTAACATGGTAGTAACTTCAGGTGAGATGTATTGCTATGATGCAAGTATAGATCTGAAATGAGTGTGTATATATCTCTGTTACAAGTTGGCTAACTGTATTAGACAGAGGTGTCTCATTAGGAAATGCATTCTTCAGTGTTTATATTCATAGTATAGATTTCATTTCCAGCACAGTTATTTCCAGATAGGCAGTAACCATTGAAATGTTTTATCAAAAATCTCTCAAGCACTTTTCATTCCGCTTATTATATCCTTCTGTGCATTGCATTGCGTGATATATTAAAAGATTTATCAAGTGCTATTTGACGTGTGCACAAGTGCAGCAGTTCTCCCAAATAAAACTCCTCAGGAACCATAAACATCCAGATTTTTTCATTTCTTTCTGATCAGTCTCTTTTCAAATTTCAGAAATAAAAGCATTATAGAGATAGGTGGAGGAATGACATGTCTGTCAGGAATTGTGGTGAGTACATAACTCTAAGTGTAGAAACAGATTCTTAATGCTGTGTATTGACCCTAGATTCTCTCTTCTTTCATTTTTCAAATATATGTAGTAATATGTGCAGTGAGCAGCAGAAAATATTTGGACTGTATTGATCAGCTTTCCTTTTAATATAATTACATGTTAAGACTATATTTTGTTGTATTGACATGGTTCACAACCCTAAGATTAAAATGTAAAATACTGCAGAAGGCAGCAAGTAAAAATTAAAAAAAAATATCTTGAGTCTAAGTTATTAAATCATTACCAACATTATAGTATATCTAGATAATCACTTTTTTCTGTGGGATATTTTCACTGGCTTACTCTGCTTTCATGTAAATGAACTATACGTAATTCCTATAAAAAATATTCCTATAAAACCTCTGTGATGGATGTAGAAGATTGTTTATCTGCAAGTTGTTAGCAAACACATTTCATGTTCGAATGTTGACATACAGAAAAACATGCAACCTAAAGTGGTTGGTTGCTCATGTGCAGAAGTTTAAAGGTCACTAATTCCAAGATGCCTTTTGTAAAACTTTTGATTTTCTAACTTGCGGCCAGATGTCCTTGTTGAATGTGTTTGGATTATTTTGCCTCCCCCGACATGTTATAAACAGGTGGCCTTAAACAAAATGTACAGCCTGTTTGCATTGGGATTGGCATTTTCTCACCTCTTTTTACAAAAGGTTCAAGGAATCATTTTAAGTTAATGGATATCAGACATGAGAATAATCCCCTTCAAGGCTATTTTTTGTTTTCTTGTCCTGCTTTTTTGCTGTAGGATCTATTTGGAAAATGGAAAACACTGCGGAAGGCAGTGAGTAAAAATTAAAAAAAATTATTGGAGAGTACAAGTTGTTAAATCATTACCAACATTGCAGTATGAAGCCCACCCCAGCAGTTCATATTTTTGGTCTGTTTCAACAGGTGAGTCTGCTGGCAGATGGAGCTCACATGACACTCACAGACGGAAATGAATCGTCAGTCAAAAGTGAGTTTGTATGTAATCAGTCATGATCTGTTCAGCAGATTCAGTTTATATGTGGTGGCAAAGATGCAGTAGAATTTGAAATTTTAAAATGCAAATATGTGTATCTTCAACTGTAATTATGGAAGTATCAGGTTTGCATCTCTTTGTATGTTGAATATATGTGATGAATGGATGTTTCATGCACCCACAAATGGTCACTTATAACCTCAACTCTTGATGCATTCAGTTTTATATTCTAAGCTGAAATCACAAAGCTTAAGCATGCATCCTAAATAAGTAATGTTTGTTCATTTGGTTAAAATGAGTCCTAGATTTTTATACAGAAATGTAGAAAGGATAACAGTGAAAATGATGTACAAATTAGAAAGTGGGGGCTCGAGGTATCAGTTATGTATTACAAATTGGTTATTCGAGTGTTAAGGATCACTTTATATATATATATATATATATATATTTGAAAACTCTGTAATCCTTAGAATTAAAAAAAATATGTATTTCCCATTTCAGATGTAGATATGATAGTACAGAGAAACCAATCCAAGTTCAAAGCAGCAAGTGTATCGTCAAGGTAATTCCAACAATGGTTTATGTTTTCCAGTCAAAATTGTTAAAGGCATTAACAATTATCAATTTATGAGTTGCACTGTTTTACCCTGTGTGGATTAGAGATCCCATTGTTGAAAGCAAAGTTGAATAGTAAAAGCTTGACATCATGAATAAAGAAAGATCATGTTTGTTCAAAGATTGATATTTTAAGAGATATCAGATCTGTCCAGTTGTCTCACATCAACAAACCATATTTTTTGTTGATAAGATTTTTTGCACATAATATTTGATGTGGTTAATTCACATAATAATGGTTATACTCAGTGTATAGGTCTTGTACTCTGAGATCATGAAAAATGGAACCCTCTCAAAACACGAAAAAAGTGAAAATTATAAAATTTTAACCCTGCTAACATAAAGCCTGCCACAGTATGTGTATGCATCACTGTTACTGCGGTGAATTAAAATGCAACACCTCATGAAGAAGTGAATTAGCTGAAGTATAGCAAGGCAGCTAGACCTGAATGATGAATGTATATGTTTGCTAAATGCCAGTACCCTAAGGAAAAATATTTTGGGAAATCTGTATCTGAATGTGCCTGATTTTCTTCTTGTGTGATTCTGTCATTCAAAACCTAGTGACTCATTATTCAATAGTGAAAGGAGTTATTTAAAAAGTTACTAATAAGTTATATAAGATCCACCTCCACAAAACATTTTTAATATTTTAAGTGTATGATTGTTCACATTTTATTCAACTTCATGTAAGTTACATACCTTTCTTGTCCCAGTCACTGTAAATCACTTTTCTGTGTATTTTTGTGGGTTCTGACCATGTCAATTAATGTGTGTCTAAAACCTTGGGTATTTCAAAAAATAATATTGAAAGGTTCACAGTTAGACACCACATTTTGATTCTTTGGCTGTCTATGTGTAAAAAAAAACCTGATAGCATTATTATAATCTACCTTTCTCTGGCTACTAAACAAATCAATAACAACTACATATTTTTTCCTCAGGCTATTGAAGTGGGGTGACACAGCAGCTATGGCAGATCTCATTGGTTCAATGGATATTGTTCTGTGTGCTGATTGGTTAGTATTTAATAACAATGTCATGGAAAGGAGATCTCATTGGTTCAATGGATATTGTTCTGTGTACTGATTGGTTAGTATTTAATAACAGTATAATGGATAAAGGATGTCAATTGTTTAGTGGATATTGTTCTGTGTGCTGATTGGTCAGTATTTAATAACAATGTCATGTAAAGGAAATCTCATTGGTTCAGTGGATATTGTTCTGTGTGCTGATTGGTTAGTATTTAATAACAATGTCATGGAAAGGAGATCTCATTGGTTCAATGGATATTGTTCTGTGTGTTGATTGGTTAGTATTTAATAACTGTATAATGGATAAAGATCTCAATTGCTTTGTGGATATTGTTCTGTGTGCTGATTGGTCAGTATTTAATAACAATGTCATGGAAAGGATATCTCATTGGTTCAGTGGATATTATTCTGTGTGCTGATTGGTCAGTATTTAATAACAGTATCACGTAAAGTTAAGAGCATCTCATCTGTCAAATGAATATGGATTATGACTGAATCATAACACAATGATAACAATGTCTTTATACTGAAGAAATTATAAAAATAACTGAAAAAGTGGAATTCTCTTTTTTATTTATTTATTTTAATCAGACTCATGTTTTTATGAATCCTGAATCTGATTTTCATCATCTTATGTAGGTTTTGTTTGTAATTAAAAAAAAACACATAAAATTGTAAAGTAAGTATGACTGTCCTTGCTATTTGTTTACTTGCAGGTTGAAATTATTGTATGATGTTAAAGAAAAACTTTTAATTCTGTGAATCTGGTGTCAGTCCTGTTGATCATAGAAACCACCACTGCGTAGATGCAGACTTTGAGATTGGCATAATGTAAGGTTATGGAAAATTGTTTGTGTGATAGATAAAAGGTAGGGAAATATAATTGTATAATTCACATAAACATGCTTAGTTCCTGGTTTTGATATATATAATAAATGTATTATAAGTAGTTGTATTTTAAGAAAAGCCTGTAAAATATATAAGCTACCCAATGTTCTAGTCTAAAAAAACAGTTTGACATAATCTAAAATATAACATTTTTTTCTGGTTCTTACATTTATATATATTGTTTCATTTCAGTTTCTTCTTTGATGATTCCAGAGAGATTTTGATTGACCTGGTTCATAGTTTGTTGGTCCCTGGGGTAAGTTAAAAATGAACTTACTAATTATCCTTTGTCATCAGGATACTCCTCATTAATTATTGTTATATCAAATGTTCCAGGTGACATAGGTCAGAGGTAGAATATGCAAGGAGTTTATCTCTTGATATTTGCTGAACTTCACATTACTGCAAACCATAACAGCAGAAACATTTCAGTTTGTTCATGCATCTAAGAATGTTCTGCCATGAACTTTTGAAGCCCAATACTATGGACCAATTTTGTGCTTTTGCACTGAAACTTTACTGTTAGAAAGGGGAGTTTCTTTCCTCCAAACTTTGGACAGGGGTCTTTCTATATCCTACTTATACTATAGTTTATGGATCAGGGTGTGGTCATCTCCAAAGTGTCTTTCAGTTTATACTTTGAAGATGCAAGTCTAATGGCCATCAACTCTTTCTGCAGATAAATTCCTTCCTTGAGACTGTCCTCAGAGTATCTTGTATTCTGCTGCATCTCTGTGCCCTTATCAAGCCCTGACCTTGCAAAAATATTTAAACTACTCATGGGGGCTGCCATTTTGTGTACAGACTAAAAAGTGGACATCACACCTCATATGTCAGATTTAAGGTTATGCCACTGTTTAAGGGTAATTTACACTTATAGGTTATAACAATTGAGTTTTTATATACAGTTTCCTTAAAGATTTATCACATTAACATGCTCATGGTATGAAGATATACTGGTAGGTGGTTTGTTATTATTGGTGTGAACACTGGTGATGTCAATTTACTGATTGTGCTAACAAATTGACCAGTTTCATCACTGTTGCATGATTTCCATTAAATAAACATTTGCTTCAGTAAATGCTGTGTGTTCTTCTTTACATGCAAACACCACAATGCTGTATCAGATTTTATATTTATTTCAGGGAGAAGCCATCATGTTTGCCCCGAGCAGGAATGGAACATTCTTTAAATTTGCTTCTCTTGCAATGCACAAATTCTCAGTGACTGTCCAGAACACCTATAACAATCAGGTGTGGGATTTGCATCTACAGGTAATAATGACACCCCTCCCGTGGGGAAGACATTTAGTGTTTGGTCTGTCATTATCTGCATTGTCATCCAGAGTCATCTATGTCATTTTTTGTGATCAAGAAACTTTTGAACCACCATTTTTTCATGAAATTTGAAAATTGAATTGTTTCTACCAGTATCTTGGGCCAGTAAAAAATGTGCCCTTGACTTTCACCTTCCAGGTCAAATAAGCTGAAATACAGTTTTTTAGCTCAGCTGACTATAAGTCATCTGAGCTATAGTCGTGGTCCATTGTCTGTCGTCCGTCCGTCTGTCCGTCCGTCCGTAGATGTGGCACGTTTTGAAACCGTAAGACCTAGGAATCCAAAATTCAGCATAATGTTAGATGTCCCCAAGATCTCCTACCAAGCCAAAAACTGGGTCTTTGCGACTTAGTTCCTTTGAGAAATTAAGAAAAAACCTCTATTTTTTATTAAAATCCTATTTTCACACTTCAGGACTGCCTTATATCAAAACCACTCATCTGTTTTTCCTCATATTTACCTTAAATATTCCTCTATATAGTTCCTATGTACATGCCAGAAATTAAGTCTGTAATGTATAAATTCTTTAAGTTATGGGCCCAAACATAATGGACTTTGTAAAAAATCAGGAAAAATAATAACTCACTTAACATGAAAAATTTTGAAACTAGAGTCCATTTTTCTCAAGTATATAACTATGTTTAATTAAGATTCAATTGTTCACCCAAAATTAGATCTGAATTTTGTAAATTTTTTAAGTTATTAGCATAAAAAATAAATCAGTACCTTAAATTTTGCCCAACTTTGACCATGGCACGTTTTTTACCTGTAAGCACCATTGATTTAATTTTCACAGCATGTAAACATAAATATTTAGTTTGTCTAAATCTGAAATTTGAAAATAAAAGCTTGAAAATTAAGCTAGTTATTGATTTTTTTTCTGTAGTCACTTGCTTTGATTACAGATGCAGGGTCCGACTCCAGGTCACTGGAAGTCAGCTATGCCAGGGTTTCTGATTTGTTACAGTCACTGGGGGAGATCTCCTGCTGTGACAGGTGTACAGTTATTCTCATATCACCACCCCAATCACACCCCCCTCCCCCCCCCCCCCCCCCCCCCGGCAAACCCAACCCACCAAGTGTTATGCGGTAATTGTTGTTTTCACTGTATCTCCTTAATTGTAATGCTGTTTCCACTCCGATATGCAAAAACTTTCCTTGAAAAAATAATGCAAGGTGTAATCCAGAAGATGCAATGTTGTGTAATGTAGCATTTTTAAAGAAATCAATTTTCTTTTAAATGATTTTAACAAATATAATTGAACCCATCAGTATGCTTAAATTATTATAAAATATGAAGCACATTATGGATAAATAAAGACACAATTAAAAATTGTGAAATCTAAATCAAGTATTATTTTTAGATATTTATTGTTTTGCAGATTTAAAAGATATATTTTTGTGGTAAAAAATAAATTAACATTTGTATGCATGATGTGGTGTTATCTGACAAGATTGAGATTTATGATGATGCAATTGAGAATTATGAATCAACTTTTATATTCAGATATATATGTTAAATTGGAAATGTATAGAAATATAAACTTAAATTAGAAAATAATTGATGTGATAAAAAAATCAGGATTTAATACAAACATTTCTTCATTATTTTCCTGCCTCAGCAGAATTTGAGATCAGGCTTTGTTTGCCCTGTTTTATGTTGTTAATTAGCTATATTTCAACTGTATACATTTCATAAAAAAATACATATATATTTAATAATATATATTATACAAAAAAATAGATTCAATTGAACAAATGTGTAAACTACTGAAATGTCAACAGTTAATCGAAAAACCAACTAATGATCATGGTAATAGTACAGATCATTTGTTCACAAACTGCTCACATGCTTTAGTTTCAACAGTAGGAAACACATGGTCAGGTCACAAAATATTTTTTGCAACAATTTCTTGCTCATCAATACAAACCAATCATATAAACCAACCATGGCCTTTATTACCTCTTCCTCTTACACTTTATCTCCATTTGATATTATTTTAGATTTTTACCTTCAAGGTTAACGTCAGCTGAGCACAGTGACCCATAGGTCCCTTGTTTTGTGAACCCCATTACTTTGAAATATAGAAATTTTTTCCCCTCAAATATGATACATACAATTTTCAACCGAGTTCACGGATGGTTTTGAAAAATAGGACCTTGACCTGGATCTTCAAGGTCAAATCGAATTCTAGCGCATGTTCAAATATGTTAGGAAAACTGGTCACATGGACCTTCATCTTCAAGGTCAAATCAGCTGCAATGGAAATATTTCGTAAATGCTACAAGTTCTGAACCACTCAGTATATTTTCATGAAATTGGATACATGAATTGTTTACAACAAAATCTCAGATGTGTTTGAGAACTGGTGACCTTGACCATCTTCTCAATCTTATGAAGTAGTCCATATTGTTTTTCTTAAATTTGGGGATTGGGAGGCCCATGTGGAGTGGAGACATACTGTGGAAGTGGTTAATTAGGTATATGTTGAATTTTTCGCACTTTTTTCAGTTTACAGCATTAGGGCAGTTTGAATTTTCATGCAAATCAGTTTGTATTGGTAATATATTTTGTATCAAATTATTAAAATCCAGTATGGCCACTTTGTGGTCTTCCTTGAATTTGCGCTTAGCAAGGCCCTACTTGAACACCATGTTTCTAGTTTGTTGCTGATGTTGTTTTTCAGAATGTTGTGAGGGGCCGGGATGCTTATGACCCAGATCTGCACTATCCACTTTATATGCACCTGAAGAAGCCTGAGGGATCAAGTTGAAGTATGACAAACAGACACAGCATAAGCTCAAGATTACCTACAACTGCTCACTCTCACTATCTATAAATACTGATAATGTCAATTATAAACTGGTCATGCATGTTATTAGCTGTGAATACACAACTCAGTAGGCATTTATATTGGGCATGTAAGCCTAACTTGAGTAATGATGTAAGCCATACAGGGGAATATATCCTGTTGCATTGATATTGTGGTAAACAGCCAATAATCTTAACATCAGGTTATGAATGATGAACTGACACAAAAAAATCCACATGAACTCACTAACGAAACTGAAAATCCATCTCTATGGTAATGAGTTATTTCATGTATTGCATACAAGTTTGCTGTCACCCAGTTACCCATGCAAGCCAAGCTTGTATTCATGCAGTCAAAAATTCAACAAATATGGAGAGGGATTTAACAATATGCTGACTTAAAACAAAAATTTTCTCCCACATGATAGGTGTTGTTTGAAAGTTTACTAAAAAGCTACCATTGTCAAAAATGATGAAAATATTTGCATCCTCTTAGAGCCAAACCGTGCAGTCTTTGATGAAGGATGTAAAGGCACTTTGTCGCCAGTACACTGGTCCAAGCCTCTCTAGTGTCAGAGGGCAAAATGGAGCTAGCATATAATTCACTGAAAATAGGTACCTGGGCCCACGCAAAAAAGTGCAAGATTCCTGGTCTGTGTGACTGTGGTTTATTATAGGCTGTATCAGTCTGGCACATTCAGTTGTATCAACCTGCCCTTGTGCAATGAGGTCAGTCATGTTTACTGTTATATCATTAGTTTATTACATCGGGATGCCTTGTCAGGTGATGTCTGTACATGGAGATCTCTACCATTATATGACATTCCAGGAATATTGCATATACACTGTTATCATGATGTGCAAGTAAATGTTAATTAAATCTAGCTTGATAACAGGCATGGTTGTTAGCTCAGCTGACTATAAGTCATCTGAGCTATAGTCGTGGTCCATTGTCCGTCTGTCCGTCCGTCCGTCTGTCCGTCCGTCCGTAGATGTGGCACGTTTTAAAACTGTAAGACCTAGGCATCCAAAATTCGGCATAGTGTTAGATGTCCCCAAGATCTCCTACCAAGCCGAAAACTGGATCTTTGCAACTTCATTCCTTTGAGAAATTAAGGAAAACCCTCAATTTTTTATTAAAAACCTATTTTTACACTTCAGGACTGCCTAATATCAAAACCACTCATCTGTTTTTCCTCATATTTACCATAAATATTCCTCTATATAGTTCCTATGTACATGCCAGAAATTATGTCTGTATTATATAATATAAAAAAGTTATAGGCCCAAACATAATGCATTTTGTAAAAAATCAGGAAAGATATTTGCTCACTTAACACAAAACCTGTTAAAGCTATGGACTTTTTTTCCAGTAATATAACTTTAATTAATCAAAATTAAATTGTATACCCAAAATTAGATCAAAATCTTTTAAATTTTTTAAAATATTAACAAAAATAAAATATTGGTACCTTAAATTTCGCCCAACTTTGACCATGGCACTTTTTTTCCTGTAAGTACTGTGGATTTAATTTTCACAGCATGTTTATGTTAGCATTTTGTCTGTTAACACCAAAAATTTGAAACCAGTTGTTCAAAAACTGTTGATTTTATTCAAGTTTTCAAGCACCATGTAACATATTTTTTACATCAAGCTAGTGTTATGCAGTTTGCAAGAGCTCAGCTCCCCAGCTTCAGCTCTCAGTTCCTAAAATTTGGCATATAATTAGATGTCTCCAAAATCCCCTACCATGCCAAGGATTTTTGTCACTAGGACTTAATACCTTCAAGATATTAATGAAAAACTTATTTTTTCCATTAAAAACCCATTGTTACACTTCAAGACTGTCTAATATCAAAACCACTGATCTGACTTTAATCATATATAATATATATATTTTTCTATACATTCTCTATGCACATGCCAGAAATGATGTCAGTATTGCGTAATTGTTTTAAGTTATGGGCCCAAACATAATGCACTTTGTAAAAAATCAAGAAATATATTTACTCCCCTAACAAGGGGATTGCTGAAGCTAGAGATTTTTTGTCAGGGATGTAACATTATTTAATCAAGATTCAATTGAATACCCAAAATTAGTTTTGAATTTTTCAAATTTTATAAGTTATTAGTATAAATATAAAATTAGTACCTTAAATTTTGCCCAACTTTGACCATGGCACGTTTGTTTCCTGTGAGCACTGTTGATATAATTTTCATATAATGCACACATAAGGATTTCAGCTTTTTAGTTTAGAAAGTTGAAAGAAATTGGCCAAAAATTGAAGCTTTTATTAATGTTTTTATGAGACCATGTCAGACCTTGGTTCTCTCCAGCCCCTCTTGAGTCACCTGTATGTTGACCTTGTTGAACTTTCAGCAAATTATGCATGCTTGAAGTGAGGCATTCACTGGGGCAGCCAGGCAGCTTATGGCCAGCCACAGTTGATCCAGGTGTCCAACCAAACTCATCTAGTAGTTTTAACCAACAACATAACAATAAACAATAAATTAATAAATTTTTATTGATTTTTAATAACAAATTAAAGAAAAATAGAAAAGGAATTTGTTAGTTTATAATAACAGGAAATTAACTTGCAGTTACTGATGATATAAGAATCTTGTATCGATGGATAGAATGTCACATATTCCAAATAACACCATGCAGTATTTTTCAGTTCAATTTAAATGATAAAAAAGTAAATCATATTTTTCATTACTAATCATTAGGGATCATATGAAGGAAATTAATGATAGACAAAGATGCAGTTGATAATATTAATCTAGATTCCTACTGTGTCTAGTGTGTACATTGATGTGAAATAAGTCCAAAATGAATATATTACATTTATTTTTTTTTAATATAAATAAAAGCCATAAAACCAGGTACTTATGATCATTATTTAAATGTGTGAATTTTGTATATTCTGGATTCTCAACATCATTGTTTGGTGAAAACTATATAAATACCAGACATGGTGCAAATACTTTGCAATTGTATTTAAATACGAATATGAATTTGTGCTCCATTATAAAATTTCTTGCATAAAGAATGGGAATTCAGGTAAAAATGAAAGTATATGAATACCAGTGCAAATACTTTCAAAATGTATTCATGAATGCATTCATGAATATATTCTTTAATATTATTTTAATAATCATTTCAGTTATAATTCATCCTAAAAAATCATACGATTCTCTTATTATTATAAATAAAAATTATATTTGGGACAATATTTGTAATTTTTTTAAAATAAATAGTTAAACTCTTATATTATATGTTCTGCTTATAAGTTATATGACCAAGTCAAAATCTGTGTTACAATAGTACTCCATTTGTTAATAAAATAAATGAGATCAGTCCTCTTCCCTGTCTCCAAAGGTCCTATCAAAATCAAACATAAGCTAAACAACAACAACTCATAATACAGCTTATATTTATTACCACACAAAACCAGCATGTGCCTCATTTCTAAATAATATTTTTTTATCATATATAACAGCTGAGCGCCGTGACCCATAGGTCCCTTGTTTAATAAAAATAGTATGAACCTTATCAATTTAAAGGCCTTCATGTTGGCCTTTGGGCAGCTTCATCAAGCCTGATGCCTACAAACTGTTTGAACCTAAACCTCAATGCAGGCGCCCACAGGAAAACCTTAAAGCAGTGTGAATCAAAGTGGTTTACAACATGTAATAATAAGTGCTCCTTGTTTAGTATTGACAAATATAATGGTTTCATACTGCATGATGCAGGCCCTGGGCTGTTATAGTGCAAATATATGTAGAATGAAACCTGTGTTATAAGACCACCTGTGGGACTTGCAAAAAGTGGTCTTAATTCACAGGTGGTCTTAATAGTAAGATCAGTTAAAACTAATGTGAGTAGGTTCAGTTCACTCATGGGTGGTCTGACTAGACAGGTGGTCTTTAAGACAGGTTTCACTGTATATAATTGAGCATCAAAACTGTACTCTTTGTGGATGTTGTACAATATTATTATTTTAGGGCTTAGCCATTGAGCAGTCTTTAATGTGAGAATGGTTTCTGTGCTGACTCCAGCATTTCTCTTGATACCAGCCCAGATATAACATGTCACTCAGTTGCACCAGAACCCAGATTTTTAATACAAGTCTGGGATCTTATGTTACAGATCTATACAGTATAATCTACAGCCATGGAAATGTTTGCTACAAAGGTGTACTGTACGATCTACAGATCCTGAACAGTGTGATACTTTTCTATTTTGTCATCTGTAGTCACACACATAACCTGGATGCCATCCAGCAATACTTCTATCTTCTATGCAAACATAGGTATTTCTATTCAGGTTTATATTTATATAATTGAGATAACTTGATCATATGTATAGGTTTTATTGGACAAAACACATTTCATTTTTAAGATACAGCTGGTCCAAAGAACATGGTTATGTATTTGCTACATATTCATTGAGTACACAAAAGCAATGTATACATTTAAGAAGTTCTACAGTTTTAAGGCTCTGTAGGTAAGATAGTTTATCTTGAATGTCATTGCATCAGATATATGTGTAATAGCTAAAAGCTTGTTATTATTAATAAATCAAGAATTGAATATATGGAGTTTAATGACAAGAATAAAATCACCAAGTGATTTTGAAAAAATTTTATTTACATAAGTATACACTTGCTTCAAAAGCCGTGAAAGCATTCCATATTAAATATACATCATTTTTAAGAAATACTTATTTTACAAAGGAGTTTGAAATAATATGAGTTATTCAGATGTTAATAGTAATAATTCTAACATTGGAGATACAAAAGTTAATTGTCTTTCAGAGTCAACCCCTCTTCTTTATTCCCTTAAACATGAAACATTCCTATAAATGTCTGTGTCTTGTTATTTGACAGTTATGTTTGTTATATTATTTTTATCTTTGTTCATGGTTGATGGTCAGTCAAGTGCATTTTTAAATGTGCATCCCTATACATTCCATTAAAAGGATATTGATAAAGCCATCGGCTCATTTCGCCAGTGAATGTGTTGATATACCTGGAATATGTACTTATGGCTGAAATGTTATATGATGCAATTTGATGCTCATGCAATATAAAGGGCAGTGGTTTTACAAACTTTTAATGTGATTGATAAATTGGAGAAAATAAATTTATGAGAGGAAGTTTGGTTTGCTTTCTTAGAACATTGAAGATTATTGGCAGGTTATCTGAACTATATGTCTTTTATGTATCCTTTTGTGTATCAAATTGCAGATGGAGTGCTGAGATATATATTGTAACATGAGAAAATGTTGCATTACAGCTCTGCTCTTAACGATTATGAAATAACATGGAGCATAGTACTCAAAGGTGTGTATGAGAAAATCTTTATAACGGATAATGTCTCTTTTAATTTTAAGTTAAACATTTATGGGAATATATGTCCTTGGTGAATGTATGTGTACTTGTAAGTGTAAAAGTTAATGTTATTTCCATAAATTATTTGGTGTATATATCAGTACTCTACTGTCACTATTTATTTCAAGATTCTCAATATTTTCAAACTGTTGCATTTTTTTCATTCTTTGAAGTTTGCTATATTGAAAGAAGTTTGTTGTGTTTAAATTTTTATTCATACATTTTATTTATTGACTATTGTTACATTTCTGGATCTTTCATTTTCTGATTGTCTCTAGTTTACAGTATGGTACATGTACATGTACAGGTATTTGTATATTTGTCTAGTTTACAGTATTTAATTGCAGTTTTTTTTTCAGATTAAGTGTAATCACTCTTGGTGCAATTTGTTTTTTTTTAACTTTTATTTATTCATTGGTTGTTGTCATGGATATCTTCATAACTCCTAACTTTGTGAGACAACATGCATTAGAAAAGGAAGAGGGAGGGGGGGGGGGGGGCTGTCAGCGTTTCAACTCCAGAGTGATTGTCCAAGTATCTGTGGATTGCACATAACATTACTGAAATCTTTTAAATAACTGAAACTGATTTGACACATGCATGCTCTTTGACAGTGATTGTTGGTTTAGTAAATGAAAGTTTTTGTTGGTTTATGTATGATTGATAAAAAGGTCTTTAGAAAGGAAATCTGTATTTTATACTGGTTTGTCGTTGGCAAAGTTTCTTTTACATCTGAGGATAATATCTTGAGGAATTTCACAAGTAATCAGTGTTACATGTTCTGTACATCTGTTTTCCTTGAGATTCAAATTAATACTGGAAATCACCTGCAGATGGCAGCAAATTTTGTGGACGGGAGTACGAAGCGTAATCAGCAAAAATAGATAATATGATAAACAGCCGCAAGATGGCAATGCGGACCCATTCCAACATTCCACTTTGTTGTGAATCAGACATATATCTCACGGATTGTTGTGTTTTTCTTGCTGTGTTTTATGCACATGAATTATATTGTATCCTTGTGTTGTACTGTCGATCTGTCTTGTGTTTTGATGGGATTTAAGCAACTTTCAATTTATGATTTCAACTTTTCGTAAATGTGCAATGTGATTTAGATAGATCTCATATGATTGTCACAGTTTTAGTAACAAAATAAAATCAGTTATTTTAAGAAATTACATGGAGGTGTTGGCAATAGCCGGAAGCACTTCACCACAATCCTTTCCCTCTGTTTGACTCCCATACTGTTCATTACTATGTTTCCAAGAGAAAGGGAAAAAGAGAATTAGAACATTTACGATATATATATATATATATATATATATATATATATATATATATATATATATATATATATATATATATATAATATCTATTTCACAAACCCTGTGATCTCAGTTTGTGGTGAAATTTATGGAGTAGCCACAAAATACCGTACATGCTGTTTCTAAAAATATTGATTCATGTGACATTATTTTCCAGTTTGTTGACCTTATAAATTGTCATTATGTGTTGTGAATTTTATGAGAGCTTTTTTCTTATTTATTCAGAAAGTTATTCGTGACAGCGCAATAGGAGTTGTACAATTTTACGGTTTCCAGTGTAAGAACAGGATCAAAGTAATTGACGGTCCCCCAAACAACAACAAAAAAAAACCTTTGTCGTTAAGCACCACCTAGTATTCCCTATGTGAAATAAAGGGAACATAGGCACACAATAAAGTTTTAAAAAGGTTCCTTTTAATTTGTAAAATATAATTGGCTAAGAGTTAAAAAGCCGTTTATAGAGTCTAGCTGTCTCTCAAATTAAATAAATATTTAAAAGAAATCATTGGGACTATTTATACCTATTCCTTTGACTTAGGGTTGTGTATTGGGGTCTTGTTGCGCCAGGACCATCGTGTAATTTAAAGTCGTCTGTTCTCGTCCTCATTGTTAGATGGTTTGTGGTATTTCATTTCACGCTCCATTTTTACAAATGATATGTTTGCAAACGCACGGTACTCTCTGAATAAAAGTATCTTTATACACTATACATGCCTTTTTCATTTGTCTCAGATGTTCAAACACACACCAACACACACACACGTGTGTGTGTATACAGAAAGAGGAAGAGTGACGCCTTTTAGATAACTTATTTATTAAAAAATATATTCAATACCGAAAAGGCGTCCCTCTTTCTTTATTATTATAAAATATATACGTGGTAGGTGTTCTGGTTGGTATGGGGCTAAGACAATAGACAGTTCTCAAGCTGCATTGAACCATATAATCTGATTTGGTGTCAAAGTAAAAAGTTGAAAAAAAGAGGGAGGGAATGAGGTGGTACGCCATAGAACCCCCCCCCGGGGGGGGGGGGGTTTCACCCCAGATTCGACAACGCCACCCGTTCCGCAACATTTATACTCTCCACAGTTCGCACATGTGTCTCTCAACATATAATAAGAGGATCTCCACACTGTGTATAACCTCCGCCTGGCATCCTGCGCCATAACTATGATCTGATAGTGTTGTTTATTTCATGAATAGCTTTGGCCTTGATCAAAGCAATAACCGTGTACGCGATTCGGAAATCCGCGAAGGACCAAGCACGTGCCTGATGCTTAGAAATGAGCGCGTATTGTCTGGTCATTACACTGACTAATATAACCAAGGGTATGATGAAAAGACAAAATCGGTATTCCTTGAAAAATGAAAGGATTCGAAAGATTTCTTTCGTTGTAATATATATACAGTATAGCGGTTATACAGACAATTTTAGCGTGAACATTGTGAGAATTGACGTGCAGTTATTCTTTTGGTTCAGCACAAAAACAAGTAGCGTTTTATGGATACACCCATGTGCCTGTGTATTATGCTGAGGAAGACTTAGTTTTAATTTATAATTCATATCAAAAGGCTGGGTTTGTAAAAATATTTGGAGTAAATAAAAATGGCACAGCATAATGGAGTTAACACTATATTTAGGTAAACAAATGAAATATTTTGCCAATAATATATAAACAAATGCAAATACTAATAATAATACAATTATAGACGTCCCTCTGGCTCATCATTGCGAAGCGGACAGTGTAATTTATACTAATTTAAGTACTTTTATTGTTTCATTTTTAGCTCAGCTGACTGTGTCATCTGAGCTATAGCGATCATCCTTTATCCGGACAGCCGGTTGTCCGTTAACAAGGCACAAATCGTTACCTTTGGACCTGGAATCTTTTAACATAAAATCCGGAGAGGTCCAGAAAAAAATCCGGACACCTAAATAGGTCACTGCGACCTATATTCTATGAGTTATTGGGCCTGTTTGTGCATTATTTGACAACCTAAAGTTCAGATGACCTCAAATATTATCTGTTCGACCTAGAATTATCCAACACGACATCCAGGTTCTGTGCAAATGTTTTGAGAAACCTGCAACTAGGTCATGATGACCTGTATTCTGCGAGCGACTGGCCAAAAACATGATTTTGAGCACCCAGATATTCCGATATGGCACAAATTGTGTCCATTATAAATTGTAAATCTCAGAAAGGTGAAATTTGGTCATGGTGACCTGTATTCTGTGAACTTCTGGCCAAAAACATGATTTTGAGTACCCTGAGAGTCAGACGTTTCAGAAAGTATATCCATTTGGCCAAGAATCTTCTAATGAGGCTTTCAGGGAGGTCCTGGGTAAATGTTCACGAAAACCTGAAATTAGGTTTTGATTTGAATAACCTTTAAGCCGGATAGACAAGTCATAGTAGTTTGACTTAGATACTTCTAACTGAGCATCCAGGGAGTTCTTCATGGAAACCTTAAATAAGGTCACTCTTACCTATTTTCTAAGAACTGTGGCAAACACATGATTTTGAGCACTCTGGAAGTCTTTCTACAGACTGTTCAAGGTTTTTGAACAAATATTTTTCACCAGATCATAACATCAAGACGAGAGAATTTCCCAGTGTCAGAGATTAACTGAGCGTCATGACCCCTGGGTCACTTGTTATAGTTTAACGTATATGGAGTGGTCACATTACAATTCCTATAACTTATTCCCCGTGTTCACTGTTTGCATCGGGCGTCGTGTTTTTTATGTCCTCAGACTGCTTTGACCCTATCAAAGATAACACATTCAAAAGAAAAATCCATGGGCCTCAAGATAACTTGAGCAAATTATGCAAGTCAGTAACGCAATATTATAAAGAATCGGGCGAATGCATGAAGCTTCCCCCAGGTCTCATCAGCTGGAATATCCTTACAGTTTTGAGCCAGCACCCTGGCGGCTGTATACGGCAATGACGGCTTTCGTAAAACAGTGTGTATATGGATTGTGTAAGAACAAATGTAAATGTGACCACTTTGTGATGTAAAGTGAAATTTGTCTTTAACAAATATATCTTTTTTTGTCATGTCTTGGGCTTATCAGAGACTCCATTACCTGTTTCACGTTACTATCTTCTGTCGTCTGTTTCCGTGAATAACAAACACCTCACTAGTTTTAGTTTGTATATACTGGGTAATATTTGACGCCTGTTAAATATGCATGGGCACATGCCTCGCCAAACCCAAACGTCAGCAAACGTTTACTCATCTTACGAACACAACATCAGATTTTCTTGATTAACAGGGAGGCTCATACCTTAATGGAATAAATGCATACTGATAAAAATCCGTCACAAACACAATGCATAATATTGTTAATTGATTTTCTTTGCAACAACACTCAAGGCGATTAATCAATTTTGATGAGATGCGCCTGGATTTAGAAAAAGACCCATGTTAATTATTATTTCATAATGAATGAGCGAGACAAGTGTGCCAGAACATAGTCTTAAAACAATTCCGTTTATAATTTTATCAGTGCTGTTTATAATGTAATTGAGAATCGGATATGGCCTTTTATCAACTTCGATATCAGGTGCACCACTGATGTAGATCAACATTGTGTCAATGAGCAGCTATATTTTATCTCTCCCTTCTCACTCCGCACTGCATCCGTCGTTATGACTGCGCCTCTTGAAAGCCCATGGCATAATTCATGAAGGAACGGGATTAGCAATACTCTTAGCAAATTAAGAGTGGTATAGTGTATCAGATATCTTATGAACAGTTTGCTGATGTCTGAGTCAGCTCTAGTTACAATGGACACGAGACTGTATATTGGCTGTCACGTCTAATTTATATGGATCGCTGGTGTCGTTAAGTCTACGAATGAATTATGTTTGGCAACGCTACCTTCAGTTAATTGTGTTTAGTAGCTCGGGGTAAAGTTCATATATGTCGCATATGTCCCCCCCTCCATCTCTCCCTCTTTCGTTCTTATTTTCTCTCTCTTTCTATTGTTCTCTCTCTCTTTCTTTCTTTCCCTCTCTCTCTTTTCCTTTTTTTCTCTCTTTTCTCTCCCTCTGTCCTTTGCACACACACAAACACATATACACATGATATCTTCATGAATAATGAGTTAATTTATTGTCATTGTCAGGTGGTAGGAACAGCTGGTAATAATTGTTGCTAAGGCCCCTTCAGCGGTTAAATTGTCTGTTCCTGCACGACCTTGGTACAGGAAAGCCGATTTGTTTACTGAATAAAAAGACACAATAGACTTAATTGATCAGGACGGTGTTGGGCAGGTTTGCAGTATTGTCTCACTGCCAGATGATAAATGGCTTTCGATCTGCTTCTGGCCTTTAACAGGCTTTGCTGTAACAGGCACCTCTAGCACGTATGGATAATTCTGTTTGATGTGACAGACCTGGAGACTTATGCAACATCTGCTTTTATGACAGGTAGCAGGTAAAATCAATATATACTTGGGTGATGGAGTTACCTTGATGAGTCAATAAGGCCACACCAAAATATAAATTGTTTTGCTGACTTTCAGGCAAAAAAAGAGCCAATTTTTCTTATTTTACAAGACGATACAAAACACGCTGATAACTTGCATAAAGCAAATTGAATTCTTGAAATGGTGCAACACGAATTCTACTTATTTTTCAATGATTTTAAATGAATGAGGTGACAAAATTGGCGAGGATATGGTGATCCAGAAAAAAAAACAACCGACGATTCCGAAGAATATTTTTGTCGCGGCATCTATGGAATATCGCTTGCACTTTAAATCAAAGATTTGATTGAGATCTATGTTTTCCAATTCATGTTACAATGTCTGGGATTAAATACATGTATATCTGGACATTCTTTCTAGGAAAATATCAATGATCAGTCATTGAAAGTCTATCGACCGAGTCCAATCTTATGTATTGTTTCAAATGTGTATAAACATGTACGTCATCGTGAGGCTTAATTCACTACCATCGACAAAAATCAGTGATGTACAAAAGAAGTGAAATGGTAGAGGTACGCTGGTAAATCCCATGCGTTTGCTATAAATTCTCGCCATTTAGGAGTGTGGTGTTCGACTTTGATGACTGTGTTAGGATCGGATCATCACTTGCCCGACCGGGAGGCCTCATATTAAAATACAAGAATCCTAAAGAATTTTCATCAACCCCAAACCCTACTTTAGTCTTCAACCTTTGAAGTTTTGTCTCTTCGTAGAGATTCTTTGCATTGGGAACTTTACGGTTTGAGGTCCGTATGGATGGTATCGTAAAAACGGAACTGTCTGATGTTCTTTTTTCCGGTTCCGGTATTTGAGCGGTGCTAAGTTTCGGGAGATCCGCGGTGTTTATTAGCTGTTCAGTCGCCGTTCTTTGTGGACAGGATGGATCAGTGTTTTCTTGGGTGAGGCGTTTTTCAGAATTTACTTTGCTGTCTTTGAGATCTGTCGACGAGTTCTGGCAAGAAGTTACTTCTGGAAAATCCCTCCTGGTTTCCGGTTCAGCACTGGGAGTACCAGTGCTTATTTTTAATTCTCGCTCAGCGATATGTGGCAACGATAAATTGTTTACAAAAGGGTGGCTTGACGAAAATTCCTCTTTGGCACTAGAAATCCAAATATTCCTCGTTGGATCAAATGAACCATCCACTCCTGTTTGACGCTGAGTGTTTTCCCAAGTGGAATAATGATCCGTCTGTTCCCCTTTAAAAAATCCGTCATTGTGTTTAGCTTTGCCACGAGAGCCGGCTGTGAGGCAAGGTGTATTTGGAGGTGGATTTGACGCATTCGCATATGGGGTTACCGGATGTACATTAAACTCCTCCTGCATTGTTTCTGGGAATAACCCACAGACGGCGTCACTAGTATCTATTTGATTGTCCATATTGTGGATTGTGTGAGTTTTTGGAGTGGGGGGCTGCGAAAATTGAACTTTGTGCTTAGTTGGCGCATTTTTACGAGGAAGAGATTTTGGTAGACTAAACTTCCTCGTTTCCTGGTTCTGAGGATAACATGACTGATTTTCCGCAGATACCGAACGTTTGAAAATCGTTTCCTGATTTCCAGGATAGTGTGGTTGACTTTCGGACGTTATCGAACGATTGTGAATAGTCACTGCGGGATTTAAATTACTCCAAACGGATGTCCTTGACGCTGGGGTGAGCTTTTTCTTGACTTCCGGTGACAGATCTGCACGTGGTGAAGCCACAACGAATTTTGAATATACTAGTTCCCGTGGAAGAGATTTGACAGATTTACTTGATCTCCGTTCCTTCTCCGCGTAGCAATTTTCGTTGACCCTGGGGGTCAAGGCGTATTTAGTCCGGCACTCCTCTAAACGTCGGTGTATCTTAATGTTCCTGGCGTTGTACCAACCCTTCCTCTCGTTCTCTGTTACCCAGTCCATCGTCTTGCTTCGGTTTATTTCCAACCTAATCTGGTATTTTGACGGACCCTCTCTAAAATACGTTCGAAATTGTGGTTCCATTCCTGGATGGATTTCAGATGATTCTTCTTTTAAATAAGGCCACCTCCCGATCAAACCACGTTCTGCACTGAACCTCGTGAAGACTTGTCATCTAATTTGACTTTTATCTGCAAAGTATGTGTTCCACCTATCAAGAAAAACAAAACATGAAAGCTATTTCGAAGTATGAATTTCTTTACAACTGAAATCCAATAAGGTTCAAGGTTTCTCTGTACTCATGTCAAATGTAAACAAATATAAAATTTTAAAAGAATCAAGTCAAGAAGTGTTCTCTGTGAATATATTATCGGTAAAATATTTTACAAGATGTCCTATTTTTCAAGCAAAACTATTTAAGCACAAATAAATATTTTCCCGGTTTTCGTTCTGTTCTGAGAGTGCTTAAGTTACATGTAATTGTTTAAATGTTTACATGTAATTAGCATGAGTTTGATACTATTACTGACGATACTAAATGTTGCAACAAAAGATCTATGTTCGTTCTTGGTCTCTGATGTTGATTTTAAACTTTTATATTATATATAAAATACTTAAATATTATATCACGGGACTGGAATGCAATTAATTCTCCGTGGCATGTTGTAATCAATATTAAGGTTACCTTTAAATGATTGATTATTCAACCAGTTCCTAGTCTAGAACTACTAGTAGAACGCGTACTATAGCTCAACACTGTATATTTATACCTTGCATTGTTGGTATACCATGTAGAGGATCATACTTTAGGTTCTGTTTTTGCAGGTTTGTGCCTTAACAAAAAGTATGGGATTTCACGTACACAAAACAGTCTGTAGTTTTACAGATCACTATAGAGAGCTGATAGAGAGCCGAATTAAGCCCCGATTACACACAGGCGATAAATATTTACCGAGCATGTTTGTTTCACTCATTTAGACATACCCCCGCGACAAGTTAATCCCCGCTCTTAGCAAGCTGGTGCGTAGCTCAGGATATACAAGGTTGAATTTGGAGGATTTATATTCGTAATTGCTGTGTCGTATCTACCTCGATCGATGCTAACCACAATAAGACTTATTCAGCTTGCCTTCACACGCCACCAGTCACAGCACCAAAGGGATCGGTCGGTGTGCGTTTTTGCGGGGGTAGCCCATGTCAGATCACATTTGTTCAAATGATCAGAGCTCATGCCGGCCTTTAGAATTCTAAATCGTTTAAGCCCTCATAATTACAAATCTGGATATGACGTTATTCATTCTGTTGTAATGTAGAAGCGATCTGCTGGAAAATATACATTTTCCCCTTGAAGTATCTTCAAAGAAAATTAGCACTTTGCCCAATTTGTGGGTTTCCTACTTAGTTGGTCCTTAAAGTTTATCAGGAACTGCCGTCTGTTACATCAATGTCACTCAAATCATGCGACTCGATGTATTAATATATGAATTTGTGTTGGGCTTAAAAAATAACCTCTACTCAAAGAGTATATACATGAAATCATGAAAGGCGAATTATATTTTAGGGCTTTAGTGAATGATTATCATGTTTTATCATGTTTTCTTATTTGGGGATGTCTGTTTGAAACTGTTACAGATTTACAAGGACATAATAAATGTATATACCATTTTTATCCCTTTCAGCAGGTTTAAAGCCAATATTCTAATTCACAATTGTGTTTATTCTGACAGATTTATTTTACCTTCACCCCTGATGAATATGTGGGAGTTAGGTCGCATAAATTGACCACCATGACAAGGCAGGCAGCATTAATATTTCCTGTTTGTCGATAAAATGTAATGTCAAGTTTCTCACCAAAAAAAATCAATGTCTAACCTAAAAGCAGAAAAGAAATGTTATAAATCAACTCCTACCTTGAGTTTTGATTTTGCTGTTTGATCTATCTATCGTCCTTTGTATTTGGTTACATTTTGGCATTTCTGGCTCTATGTTGCCCCTGTTTCGCTATCATTCCTTGCCTTATGAAAGTGAAAATGATGGCAACAAGACCAGTTCTTATTCCACAGCCGAAGATTTTGAAAGTAAATGCGACACAATACGTAACTCGTCAACACACTGAGCGTCAACTATATCATGCATTTGTCTTTTCGATATATTGAATATATGTCAGAACCTCTAGTATCTGCCTCTCCATGTAATCGATCACTTGAAAAAAAACGTTGAAACTCTTATTCTACATCCCGGAGTGGAATGAATGACATCATATAAAAATTCGCATACAGTTTTCATTACATCCAGAAGACAAGTTTATCCTATACATTTCAAAGTTGCTGACGATAGCGAAGGCCTGTTTCAGTAACGGCGAACCATCGTGAGACGTTCAAAACCGGAAAATTAAATGAAGTGTATATAATGTCTATTTCAACGCAGAAGATAATTACATCACAGATACTCCAAGCTTATTTATAATAGCTGAGGCTTCTTTCAATATTGTGAACTTCCATGAGATCCAGGAAACTTCAGAAACTAAGTTTGCAGTCAGTCTGTCGATTTCATAGTGCAGCCGATTTTACCATGCAGAGATAATGTCGATTTCATAATGCAGACGATTTCACCAGAGATAATGTTGATTTCATAGATCACAAGAGATAACCTGAGGTTAATTATAGATGAGAAGGCGTCCTTCAAATATGCCATCATGAGGCCTATAAAACAGCGAGCAGTGTTCAGATGAAGTAAGACCTTCGTGTGCCGATATATTAACGAAACGCGTCTGAATATCAGATCAAATTTAGCACAGAACGCAAACCTCGACGAGTCAGAAACTTCCGACAACTCAGCCGGCGCTAGCTTCCGAATCCATACATGTCAAAACGTAGGTTAACACGCTACAAATAACGAACGTCCAGTCTTCCTGCTGGTCTAAATACCTCGTGTTGTTCCATAAAGTCCGGATAAAGGCTGGTCAATCGATGTACACCAAATCGATATCAACATACATGGCTCTGGCGCACGTGTCTAATATACAGGTTTACGTGTATTGCGGTACCGCTGGCAAACGCTTGTTTCTCAAGTTATGATATGTAAATTGCTGCTGTGAACTAACAGGTATTACTAACCTGAAATATTAATGATACCCGTGCAAGAAGAGCTGGATAAGCGATTTTCTCCGTTGGTTGTATAGTGATGAGGAATTATTTTAGAGAAAAATCGAAACTTGTTGTAATGAAATGGATACTTGATCTTCTCTCATATATAGCTAAAGAGAGTTCTCCTTGGGCAAAGGATCCACGTCTGGCTGTTGCTCACTCAATTTCGACTTCTGTCCTGCTGTTACGTAGTTAATTTGCTGTCAGTTTGTTCTCACTAAGAGGGAACTGCATCTGTTGGGTGTCGAGG
The DNA here is from genome assembly GCA_026874595.1 of Sipunculus nudus. Lineage (NCBI taxonomy): Eukaryota > Metazoa > Annelida > Sipuncula > Golfingiida > Sipunculidae > Sipunculus > Sipunculus nudus. The sequence goes on along the minus strand of CM049308.1, from coordinate 77,290,166 downwards.
AATGCGAACTTCTCCAGTAGATTTATAATGTATATATATGTTGGTTATTCTCCTAAAATCGCATCCAGTTAGCAAGTTGTTTTGCTTACATCACTAAAGTTGTTTTCCTTGTTGGATCTTCATGGTAATTTCACTCGACAGTTTATGGAAGCGATATGTTAAGGAACCCATGCAGTCCCGATCTAGTTAGTATTTAGCCAGCGGGTTGTATGCTGCTATTGATATATGTATATATATACAACTCCAGTCTAATGAACCTATTCTGCCAAGAACATACACCAAAACGAACCTGTACCTGTCGAGCATACAAAGTTAACAATAGAACACGGTCAACAAGAGGGGTCCTCATGTAAGCGGCTCAGTATACACCCCATAAGTCTGCCGAGGTTTATGGCCACAACAATCTGACTTATCCGGCGAGTTGGTGTTATTACCGAGAAGATAAGTCGGCACGTACGGTGGCGGTGAATAGACCTAATGTTAAGACGGCTTAATGAAGGCAGCTGAATTTCTCTGAGGTCTTACCTTACTTGTTTACAACATACTTGACTATATCGGAGTTCAGGTAGTTCAGGTAGATTTATATCTGAATCGTCAATATTTATACCTTACAGGTGCAAGTATAAGGTTTTTTTCCCCTCCATGTTCAAGTTCTTGGTCTGGGACCCTGAAGTAAATAAAATGTGACTTATGGTCTCTTATCATGGATCGGTGCATGAAATAGCTCTTGGACCGCACTTTTTGAGACAAACAGTTTATCGTTCCGAAAGTTGGATGAAACTTCACAGGTGATTTAAGTAATGCGTGGACACATACCTCTGTATATAACGGACGATCCAAATAAAGCAGGATAAATGTATTATGTGTGTGTGTGTGCGTGGGTGAGTGCGTACATGTGTATTTGTGTGTAAATATGTGTATATAAAGACTCAAAATAAAGCAGTTTAAATGCTGCCATGTATTTCACATGGTATTAACTATTATATATATATATATATATATATATATATATATATATATATATATATATATACATGTATATTAATTAAATTTGATATGATTCTTTTCGTGTTACATTATTCTACAGTTATACTCTTCAAGGGGAAACATTTATTTATGATAACATGCAACTTGCAACTTGCAGTCGAAATGCAGAAAGAATAGATAATTTCAGTTAAAAATCAAAATTAAGCGATTTACCACTGAAAAAGTGCCGCCTCACTTATAGCAACGTTTTCCATTGTAGGGACAGTAGCCAACGTCCCCATATTCCTGTGTTACGTATGCGTATAACAATGAGGCAAAATAGATATGTTTAATTACGCCCTCTACAAGCGACCCTGTATACATTGTATCGGCCACAACGGGACCTTCATATAGTGTTATGGACTTGTTCGCTGCCTCATACAAGCCCTGGTTGCGTCAATAGGTTTCAGGCCGTACCTTTGTGAGTATAAAACATGCATAAGGAATATGAATACGTTCATTAATGACTGGAACGCACGGCTTGCTCACATGATAGCCCGCGTTGCCATTTGATAACGTTTATTTTCTGTCTTTACACTACAGAATGTACACTGTATCCCGTCGATGTACAAATTCTACAAATGCCGATTTGTTAACATAGCAAATGTGTTCATCATTATCATTGTATACACAGTGTCGTCACTGAAACACCTAAGGTTAGCATATCATACGAAGTTTAACCATCAAACGCTGGCCGGGTTTGAGAAGCTATGGAAGCGGACAGACCCCCTGTTCTGTGTTTACCTCTAGTCTATGATCTATTACTATAATTGATATATCTTGCTTACAACAGTTGTTAGTTTTGACCCATACTTCATTTACTGCTATTTAAATTACAAATATCAGTGTCTGTACTACACTGAGATGTCACTGAGATGTCACTGCGGATAAAGGTACTAAGGCACTCCTTCGCCTACCATTACCACAATTATTAATACTTTATAAAAAATAAATTTCCATTAATTAGACACTTCGTTCACCGTAACACTGTAATGATTGGCACTGCATGTCACCACTGATTCATAACCGCCACATTATACTCTATATGGTGATATAATACCTGTCACTACTAACACTACCAACTACTACCACCACCACCACCACCACCACCACTACTACTACTACTACTGCTACTGCTACTTTTCAGTATTAGTACTACTTCGAACATTGCTATCACTCATACCATCACTCATATAACTGATAAGGCTTATATATAATTTTTCATGGTATGATTTGAGAAATGGGCGTAAGGCCTAATCATGTTTTGCATCCCATGCGCACGTAAATAGTATGTAGCCCCTGTAAATATAATGATCTTAGATGTAACAGATTACATTATACTTTTGCATATTATCGTAACAGTTTTGATAAAAGGCGTAGCGATAAGTTAGGGCGAACCCACACTTTAAGTGGCGCATGCAAATTTTCAGTGCGTGTAAACACAGAATGTTTACAAATTTTGCCATGTATTCGTCCGCTCAGATATCGGCGGTCTGTTAAACGGACAGACCTAATATTCTTTTAGATTGTTTTATATTAATTTTTATATATGCTGTTTAGGGTTTGTGTGTGTGTTGGAGGGGGGGGGGGGCAACATTGGACACCCATAATGCACCAGCTCTTCTAAATACAAAACCGGCGTAGGTATAAATGTAGCGAGGAGGGTAATGAAGTCTGTTCAAATATATTGCCCAAGAATTGTTTCCAGGGAAATTACATAATTAAGGGTTTTTTTTTGGTAAAGACTACATGAAATTAATAATATTCAATAAGAATACGCATGTTAAACGTAAACAGAAAGCGTTAACTTGAAATATAACAAATTTTGATTTTAAAGTATGATACATTAGACAAGTAGTCCCGGCCATAAGAGTGCCTAAACAGGAGAGATTCGTTTTAAGAAGAAACGACCTACAGCGGAATGGTGGCTGTAGCTTGCCAAGTATTTGATGTCACTGCTCCTAGCGCCCTCTAGTGACAATATATATAATCATCTATAATATATATGAGATAATTAAATATTTTTATCCTGATTTATTTAACTAAAGAAGATTTGAAAAATCTACCGATTGTTAATTACAAATTTCCTCAATTTCTTATTTATAAAGAATATCATCTTTAATAAGAAAACCACTGCAAAGAGCAGCAATCTTGTGTATGAAATATTGGAGAAAATTTACCCTTTATATGACTCTCTATTTAAAATGGGCCCATTTTAAAAAATAATTCTGCTAATGACAATGTGGCGTACGGTGACATGGATACATGGGTATATGAGGTACATTTCCAGTATCTTAACAATGAGGTCCAGAAGTCTGAAAGGGACATAATCGATGTTTCAGCCAGCGGCACATGTATTACACTTTTAAGGTCAAGTCAGTCAGGGCATCTCATGATTGACACGTGCTGTGGCCTGGCGATACACGCGCTGTGTTTATGTTGACAGTTGTGATCGCGCCTGGTCCACTGTTTTTACACTCGTTTACAGGAGTAAGGAAACGGTTTCAGGTCAATATTTTGGCAGGTATAAATTTATTTTAAAGGGAAGAAGGTATTTAAACATGGTTTACAGGTAATTGGGCCCCTATAAAAATTCAAAAGAGTCTGACTCACATGGTTCTCAAATTATGCTGTCGCCTTTAATTAAGATAATGATATATAACAAATAACGATATCAGATATATTTATATTTCACTATAAATACCTATCCTTCTTGATTGAACGGGAATATATATTTAGTGTCAGTCGTCGTCAGCAGATGTCGCTAGGATGGTGGAGAACCGGGTCCGCCACAATGCCACAGGATAAGGATTGGTTTTACAGCTGGACAAGTCTCGGACCGACCAAATTGCAAGCATTTTTTATACATCCGCCAGGGGAGAGAGGTATTATGTGTTACCTTCTGTCATGTGATTTGTCTGATTGCAGATTTACGAGAAATGTAGTGAACAGGATTTGTTGAAACTTTATGGAGAGCTAAGATAACAATGAAGGAACAATCCATTAAATGTTGGATGTTAACAGGATCACTGTCACGTTTTAGTTTCCATTCAATGTTTCCTATCCATTGACACATATTGTTCTTTATGTTAAGCCCGTCAGGTCCAGAGCCAATTTTACAGAGTACTTACCAGCCTTTGTGCTTGTTTAACCGTGACAGACCTTTTATGCCGTATTGTATTTCGAATAGGATCCTGGCCGGGGGCGGATATAGGATCTAGAAAGGGGAGGTAGGTGGGGATCGGGGGGGGGGGGGGGGGAGGGGTGGACTCTACATCCTTGCACAGGTGAACAAATCTGCCGAGAGTCAGTTCTAGTGAACGTTTTACATAACTCTCACATGCAGAAGTGAGGAAGAAGCGCTGCTTATCGGTATTATTCCAGATCCCTGATTGTTATAGGTCGCAAAGAGGCGACACAAACAGAGATTCCTCTAAATGCGTCATTGCTGTAACACAGTTTCTGGCCTGTGACCATTTTCTTGTTTCAATATTTATGCATAGTGTTTAAATAACGGTTTGTCAAGTTTTATTTAGGCAAACATATTCTATTTACAGAAATACACTCATATATATATATATATATATATATATATATATATATATATATATATATATATATATATATATATATATATATTCAGTCCAACTTGTACATCACTCTGAAAGGTCAAGGTATAATGGTCCGGTTGCTGACATTTATTCGTTGCACAAGGTAAAGTTTGAATGCTGTTCGCTGTTTTGTGCCCCGTCTTTCTTATATCCTTGACAGAACAAGAATAATTGGTCGTGATAATATGACATCTTTACTATAGTCTGTTCCACGAAAGGGTGCCCATTGAAATTTGACAATTATTCTCTTAAACTCAAATATTATCACACAGAGTGACCTTAAAGCTGATGAGGGACCAAAGGCCTAATATGAGATGTAAAACCTCATAACAAAAACCAAAATTTATATTTTGCAACCCTCTGGTTCTTCTGAATCTTGTGGTCAAGTGACATGGCGTCTGCCATAGGTTGCAGACAGCTGTATTTTTAGAATATTTATAACTAGTTATTAGCCAATCAGGAGCTTTCAAGTGCAGTTGTTTGAGCATGTGACCGGTGACCTTGACCTTCATTACTGGGGTTGAGGTGTTGTACAAATAGACTTTTTACTCAGATATCGATTTAATTGCATTGCTTTAATATTTTGCAAGGTATGATTATAATTTAATTATAGTCCATTAGGCCAACACCCCATTCCTTCATTGCAACATGCCATCTGAAATTAATCTGCAAGTTTATGAAAACAGACTATAGTAGATATCAAATACTTCACATATAGATAATAGGATCTGGGGCTGTTCCTTTCCTTGAATCAAACTTCAAGAATATAATCAACTCACGTTCACACAAAACAATATCGATATTCTACTTCTTTCTTTTTTTTTTACACTTTGACAAACATTTGGAACCAACACACATGTTTAGGTTAACAGAAAGGCATTCGATGAAGGACAACTCCTCGCAACTTCTTTTGGGGGAAAGATTGCACGGTCATAGTGTGATTTGTATGCATTTCTGTATCCATTCAACTTAACACGTACCCACTAATCAGTTAAACGAATTCGACTGTTTAAGCATTGATAATCTGCTTTAATTTTTATCGAAAATTCGTTTCATACCGGCATTGAAAGGGGTACTTTTATCCACGGCATACTTTTATTTAACCCTTCCGCCTAATGTCGTTTCTATTCAAAATGAACCTCTTCTGTTTGGACACTGTGGGACGGCCGGGATTATTTGTCTCAACTGCGAAACTTCAAAATCAAAATTTGTTAAATTTCAAGGAAACGCCCTGTGAGCCCGAGTCTGTGCAGCGTGACTTTTATTTGTGTGCAATTTACATCTAGCGCCACCTTGAGTGTATTTCTGAAACAATTCAGGAAAAAACAGCAAATTGAACAATTAAAGCAAATTCATGAAATTTCATTAAAGTTTATAAAAAGCACGGAGCCAAAAACTCAATGCTCACCTCAGACAATTTTGACAAGAAGGATAATAACAATACCTTAACAACGATCACGCATGTAAAATTACAGCTAATATATGCTTGGTTTTGTCATCACGAATCGATAATATTGTAATGCGCAAATCAATTTGGTTCGGAGATGTTAGATTATAATAATAAGAACCAAAATCAACCAAATCCAAGCCATTCCTATAAGGGGGGGGGGGGAGGGCGGATTGCACCAGATTAAAAAAAAAACAACAACAAAACTTAATCATGTTTTGGAAACGAAAACCAGACGGATTGACTAATGGACAGATAATCAACCCATATCCTTTGAAGGCAACTGAAAAAAGTCCTGTCTTCCACGTTATTAATTTACATATATAGCTTTATCAGTATTGCACATAGTAATCTTTAACTTTTGTTTGCATGGTTTTAATGAAAGGAAGAACTTGTCTGATACTTTGAACAGAATCCTTCTGCTTTGTGTATTTTTACCTCTAGATATTTCCTGTATATAGGACACAGCTCAGCAGGCGGTTGCACAATTAATCATTAGTTGTCGAGATTTCACCTAGGTTAGTACATTAATAACACAGATTCATGCTATCTTGACAACACGACCTTAACCGAGGATCGAACACTCAGAAATATCTTTCGCGATTATATCCAGGGCCCAACATACTCGAGGTAAAGGATTCAACCGGTGACTAATCTCTAAATACCTTGAGACCTCCGACATAAATACAATTAACATTTTACAGGAAAGCTAAATTAAGGCCTACAGATACTATTTTAGAGAGATACTTATAATTGCAACAACGAATGCACGTAGGCAGTGTACTAAATTTCAAAGAATTTTTTCAGTTATCACTCTTTAGGCTGGATATAGTTTATAGATTACATTTCCTTCTTTTTTACTTTATTTTTGAAAATGATAAATTCGATCATTATTCAATCCTTTAGAAAGTGCACAAGCTCTGGCAGTTAGACCAAGAGGGCTTAAGCTTCACATGAAGATCGGTCCTGATGTGGTCTCCTTGAAAACCTAAAATACAGTGAATGAGGAAAATATCCTCTGATGTACTTGGCACAAAACAATAGTTGAAACACTTCTTAAATAAAAAAAAAACCTGATTGTAAAAGAAGTCATAAACCAGGGCGTTAAATGCCCCGAGAATACACTAGCTGGAAATAAGAATTCTAAAGAAATATTTAGAAAAAAATTATTAATTTTTCCCCGTGTACTGGAAGCTGGACATGTTACTTGAAAGGAAGAGTGAAAAGACTCTTTTTCAAAGGGTGTGTCAAGGAGACCAAGAAACAGCTTTCTTACTTTGAATGTTTAGGAAATGTTTTCTTGAATTTAGCAATCGTATTTCGCACGATGAAAGTATTAGATTCTGACGCAGGCGCGTATTTATCCAGCAAGCTAATAAATGCAATTCGATGTGACGGAAAGCTCAGATCAAGCCGACAAAGCCTGTGACGTCTAATTGCAACGAAAGGGATCATTGGTTCTGGTGCACCTTTTTAGTAAACGGTTTTCACTGAAATCAAAATTGTATAAAAAGGATGATTAAATGAAATTAAATGGAACCGTGGACAGAAAAGAATGTAATTATAATAGATGGGATATTAATACCATGGATATTCAGGAATGTAAGTTTTATCAATATGTAATCATTTTCTGTCCGATTTTTTTTTTTGGTTAAGGAGGCTGATGTATCATTTTGAATCCAAGGATAAAGGAACTAATATTTTGGATCAAGGACTGTACTTTGATTCTAATATTAAAGTTCAGCATATAGTGCTTTTCTTAAAAACAACGGGAGAGAAAGGGATGGAACTGATAAGAGACATTCTATTTCAGCATGAAACTAGATTTTACACATTCAGTCAAACGTTGTGAAAAAAATATGGTTATAAACCCAAATATGTTAGAGTATTATGGTGTAGTAAAGTCAAAATTCTAAAGTCCGATATAAATAAAGATTTATAAAAAAATATTTCAAATAACAGTAAATAAATTGTAAATAGAACTATATGTAAAAGTTGAGTAAAAAATGCATTCCTTAAGTATATATATATATATATATATATATATATATATATATATATATATATATATATATTACAATTCATATCAAGCTTAGATATTCAAAGTTCTCTATTGAAAATGGTTTCTAAATAATATTTTGTTAAAATTGAAAAATGTACCTGTTGGAATGTGTCATTAGTTCTGACACCGTCCAAAAATTCAAGAAAATATTAAAATATAAAACTTGGATACTAACAAAGTAACACCGTATATAACCATGTTTAATTTGCTTGCTTGAATCAGCTTGAATCGTGCCCGCTGATACTGATTCGTACCATTTATATTATGTGTGGTTGTGTGACTTTCTCTTATGTATATGATGTTTTTCTTGTGTTATTTGTTATGAGACTCAAAGGAAACACAACACATATAGTGATTAAAAATTGTCATTTAATAATAAAGTAAAAGATTGATAAGATACATTGTAACAACCATAGATATATACAATTTACAATCATGTAATCATATCTAAGACAAAGGTTTTTCAATGGATTTGTATGATGGTAATAAATTGATAAAATCACGTGACTGAGACAAATATGATTGTTTTTTTAAGACCAAGTATTATAATCCCAAACATATATACAATTATATGATAAAGACAAGTCCAAAAATTTGATCATATATAGCTATAAGCATGATACAAGTTAGGTTTCCTTAATTGTTAAATCATATATCAACAATTGATTCGATATACTGGTGGAGACAGAAAACCGCCAAACCTTTTACAAAGAAATGGAACAAAGATGAAAGAAGAATGGTGGATGACGGGGTAGTGGTGGGTTTTTTTTTCAGGTAGAAGCTGTTGATTCGTCAATGATCGTTGGATAGAACGTATGGACTAGAATTAACCCTAGTGAAATTAGGTCACGTCATGTGGTTTGGCCCTACGGAGAGAGATAATTCTGGGATTGATTGCGAAAGCCCAACCCCCCAAAACTGGTGACGTAAGCAACAGCCTTTGTCAACTACCCCCCCCCCCCCACGCCACTCACACACCCCGTAGTTTGGTTAAATTGCGGGACCCAATCTATCCTAGTGGCCCCTGCAGAGAACTTCTAACTTTATGAGATTTAATAAATTTACAATAACATAATATTGTAAACTATAGTTATATTCTATTTAATAATAAAAAAGGTGTTGATGCGAGAATATTTTCCTTTCATTTCAATATGACAGAGTCAAGGAACAATTTGCTTCTACAATATTTGGCAAGATTTTCTTCCACAGGAGAAATAACTCTTGTACTACTCTTATTTAACAGTTTTACAAAAACAAATATGTATTGCGGCGTGGCAGATACTTTTTATTTAGATGCATCTACACTCTCGGAAAACAGCATGGTTACAAAAGCAGTTCGATCGAAGACGTCCTTGTAGACTGACTGGAACATATCTCTTAATTGCAGATATTAAAACTGAAGACAGTATTAAGAAAAAAAGTTTATAGAAAACGGTACATAAATAAACCACTGATTCAACCTGGAGGCTATTGCTATTTGGAGCTTCATAATAGTTTCTGCAGATAACCGTTACTAAAGCATTTGAAAATATTTATAAAAACGAAGCACTGGCTCTTACCGGAGGTGGATCTTAACGACCGCTGTAGAAAAATCACTCTCAAATCTGCGGTTTCATCAGCATATAGGGGGTGGTAGATTTATTGTAATTACTGACAGAAATCACGAAAATAACTGCTCCTTGTGCGTCATTATTGATCCAAGCTCTTGAAATGTTTGACTGAAAGCACGGTAAAGAAAAGTGATGTATAGCTCACGAGCTGAAAATAACTGATCCGACCACAATTAAACAATAAGTGAAGATCGCCTGAGATTGCTGCGCGTTTAATTGGTCGATACCCTCATACAACGGACGTATAAGTAAGAAAAACGAGGCATGTAATAACTCAAAAGGAGAGGCACAATTAAGAGAAATGACATTTAGTGAATATGGAAAAAAGAGTTGTTCAATACTGACTTGCCCATTTTTTTCATGCTTTGAATATTGTATTAGTCTCTGCAAGATTAATTTGCATAAAGTCAAATATAACGTAATACATTTTCACATTGCGAGATGTATAATTTTTGTTTTGTTTTTAAGACTCAAATTCTAAATTAATAAAAAAATGTACGTTTAATTTTCCAGTTTTATTTTCATTTCTATAGGGACAATGGTCATCATTGAATAACCACCATTTGTTTAAAAAAATAAAAAATTTTAACAAATTGTAAAATTTTCTTAGTGAAGAACTTTGAACACTATTTTCCGCGCAGGGTTTGCGTCCCCATGTCGGACGATTTTTTAATTTTTTTTTAAATATCGGGAAAAGGATAATTATCTATGAACATAAATACGAAAATTTGACTTCATCGTGCTTAACCGAAATGATTTTTTTTCATATGCTGATTCAACACAAACGAAAATAGATTTGCCCTATTAGTCTTGCAGTGAAATAACATAAAAAAAAGTATATATACCAATATGTTGCCAGGAAGCAACTGGATGGAGAACAAGGGAATCCAGATAAATTAAACGCTGGCCACGGTGCCTGGTTCTGGACTCAGATAAGCCAAACAACAATTTCTATATACTGCTGTAATTTATTAGTCATACTCTTATAAATGCTGTTCCCAAATCCAAGACAAGCATGCCTCCATGGCAACAAAGCTGCGTATACGTCATAGCGGGAATCCTGGCTAAGCAGGTGACCTTCAAAATACTTGTAAATAAAGGTTCATAGTTCGCAAACAGAGCAGCGTTCCATAGCAAGATGTTAGGGCCGAACATTTCTTGGTCATCTTTTTGTCATGGGCCTTGGATGATGTATTACATATGGTATCGGAAGCTACTTAGCCAGAAAAAGGCTAAATTAATATATATATATATATATATATATATATATAAATATATATATATATATATATATATATTTATAGAGCGTTTTTTTATGCATCCTGGTTTTTGTAATAGTATTTTTAGCCTCACTTATCTCAGCATCTCTATAAGAAAAAGCTTCAGTTCTTTCATAAAAACAAAACTGCAACTGAAACGATCTGCCGATAACCCGATATTTGTGAAGGAGCATCTCAGAAAAATGGAATTCTAAATCTCAAAATCTATGTTTTAAATTAGTGACCAACTCACTAATTGTGAATTTCCAAATAATTTTAATTATAAAAACGACTATATTTCTAAAAAGAACCGTTAAACATATAAACACGAAACTTTTTATTAACCCCCCCCCCCAACGCTTTGGTTCGTCAGCGTGTCCTGTTCTGGGCTAACAATGATTATGTTTTTAAAATTAAGAAAATAAAATTTATTTAAAACATAATCACAGTTACTAAGTCTTCAAGTATACACCAACGATAAATGTATATACATTTAAACATATTATAGAGGCAAACTGACATTGTACTTTGCTGGTTGCAAAAGGTCTGGAACAGCCCTGCAAGAAGAGTGACAGTGGACTCAGATAGGAGGCAAAACATTGAAAAATATAAGCATTTCCTAATTCCATTGTTGACCATTTGTTTAATAGTTTCCTTTGTGTGGTGATAAGGGATTTAAATCCCATGGGTATCCGAACCTGTGGTTTACTGAGACCACAGTCTTTATGAAACTATATCATGATCATTCCTAAACCAAATTTGAACAGATATTGTTCGGATCCAACAATTTGCTGAAAGATGCTAACATTTGCAATATTCTTCTCGGGAAACTTTGTTTTTTTTATGCCAGTATTCCTTTCAATACCTCCAATCATCGGATTTTACAATGAGCTTTTTCATGAAATGTATATAGTAATTCAACTTTGAGAAATATCCCAAACACCCAGAAAAAGAACAGGTGTATAGAAGGTTCTATATAGGTCTGTATGTGAAGAATAAAGGCTGTGAGCTCCTAAATCGCAGCAGGATAATGTAAAATAATAATCATAATAAACAGACTTTACTGTATACAGTCATTTTACAAGTGAGGTTACTAAACAGAACACTGTCATTAAAGTAGGAATTTTGTCTTGCCGAAAAATTTGTGACTGCCGATACTACTTAAAAAATAAAATGTAAGTATTTTTCCGAACATTGGTAAATTATATTGTGTATGCAAATAAATTGACGATAATGTATGCATTATTCCTGCATTATTTTATCCGGGTAGAGGGATAATTTATTTCATATATTGAGATATCCATGTTCATGAATGGTTTATAATATTCCCCTGGTGGAAACTGAAGGGTTATGCAAAAAATCATAATAAAAAAATAACAAAATTAATTCTAGGTAAAGAGGTGAATCGCATCCGACAGTTCATTACAACAGTCCATGATATTGGTTAGGGTCCTCTTAAAGTAGATCGCTTAAAAAGGGGTGACTATGAGAGAAAAATGATTAGGAAAGGGGTCAGCTTAAGATAAAAATGATCCAGTAATATCTATGGTAACGCATAAGGGGAGCATGTGCCCGCTGGGTCTCCCTCTGGACGCGCCTGTGCGTACATAGATGCCATGAACCTGTCAGCAAACGGAGAAATCAGCTAAAGACTGCACGATTTTCCAGTTTCAACTTGTTCAAAAAGTTAACGAGACCTTATCATATTAACGGTTAATACGGTCGGGAAAAATTAAGATGGGGTTTTAGTATATAACAAACGGATTTTTAATGTCGAAATGGACTCGGTGTGGCCAGGTGTATTTGCGGGATGGAGTCTCCAGGTGGATTGAGAAAGTTTGGAGTCTCCAGGACCACAGAGAAAAGGTGGAGTCTTTTTTATTTTCTGAGAGGGTTATTTTTTACTTCAAGGATTTCCTATGCAAGGTCTCGGAGTAAATTTTCATTTGGGCTATGTCACATGCTTTGACCAGGCCAAATTCGAATGCATTCCACCATTTATATACAAACAACCTCCAATGAAATTCTCGGTGATGAAAATACATATTCATATCAATCAAATGTCTCATGTATTGTATTGTCTGATGTTAATAGAACAAGTGTGGAGACAAGTTCAGCTGATGAATATTATGGGATCAACTATATGTTAGAAAATGAACACTTAAGTAGATTACCAGTAAATTTAGAACGTGTGAAGAATTAAATGTTATCAGGGAGAATACTCTATATAACCAGAATACAAATGCTCGACTAATATCTAGTAATAGCCATATATGTGTTTATATGTCTCCAGATGATGAGAATATTAATGTTGATATGCTGTTTTCTGATGACAATATGCATTTAAATGATGACTCTCCAAATGATACAAATGATAACATGTTACATTTTTCTTGCTTAGATTGTCCACCCGAGGAGTTTGTTGCACAACCCTTGAACCCTGCACTGCACCCTAACATTCCCATCACTAACAATCAAAGGATAATAGGTAAGTTGTATGAAAATGACAAAACTCCTCCACAACCCGAAAATACCTTACATATAATAGCATGGAACGTACATGGTTTGAAATCTATTTATCAGAATCAAGAATTTCAAGAACTTATTTTAAATTATGATATAATAACTTTAACTGAAACTTGGGCAAAAAATGATGATGAATTTTTAAATGAATTTCCAGATTATCATGGCTATGCAAATGTTCGTTCTCATATGAAATGTGGAGGAGTGCTTGTCTATATACGAAAATCATTATTAAAATATGTCAAACATGTGATTACTACTTATATATATATGATTGTTGTTATTTTTGATGGTCCAAAGCTAGGTTTTGATAGAGATATTTTAATGGTTGCAGTATATATTGCCCCAGAAAACTCTACATTTTATAAGTATGTTGAAGTTAAAAATGGTATAACATTTTTAGAAGATATATTAGTAGAACTTTTGACAAGATATGATGATGTGAACTTTATAATATTGGGGGATCTTAATGCTAGAATGGGTAACTTGAACGACTACTTGGAAGATGATTACTTGGTCTGTGTTCAAATAGATGCATACAATAGTGACTCTTTTAATTTACCTAGAAAATCAAAGGATGATACAATAAATAAATGGGGATATTCACTACAGCAACTATGCATAAGTTTAAATGTACATGTTTTAAATGGCAGAGTGCAACCTGACTATGAAGGAGAACTAACTTACATGTCAACACAAGGTAAATCATTAATAGATTATATTATCACAAGCTCTGATATTTTTGATAACTTTAAAACATTTGAGGTCTTGAATGAAGACTTTTCAGACCATTTTCCAATAACAACTAAATTTAAAATTGAAAATAGAATAAATTTGGGTGAAAATAAGGATAGATATGAAGACTGGATTCAGTACCGGAGAAAAAATGATAATATATATGATGTCTTTAGTGACAATGAGGTAACTCATAAAATCACAAATTTGGAATTTATTTTAATGACAGACACAGAAAGTGGAGCAGTTCACTTGAAAAACTTAATTCTCTACATAGCTCAAAAAACATTTGTAAAAATGGAAAAGATGAATAATAAGAAAAAATCTCAACCAGAATGGTGGAATATTACTTGCTCAAGGCTAAAAAGGAGAAAATATGAAGCTTTAAATAAATTTAGATGTACAAATAATAATTTAGATTTCATTATATATAAACAAATAAAAGCCAAATTTAAAGCAGAATGTACCAGACTTCAAAAGGAAATGGCCAAAAGAAAGTTTGAACAATTAACTTCTTGCTCTACAGCCAATGAAATCTTTAGAAAAATGAAACTCACAAAAGAAAGAAGGTAAACAATAATATAACTGGAGAAGAATGGATAACATTTTTAAAAAAATTATTAACAGATAATGTAAGCAATATAAATATTAGTTATATGACTGAGATGAATAAATATGAATATTATGAACAGGTAGATGATAATATTTTTGACATGGAAGTAAATTATAATATAAATCAAACTGAAATATCAAGACAACTATCTAAACTACAAAATGGTAAAACACCTGGACCTGATGGTATCTCTGTAGAATTATTAAAAGAAAATAAGGTTATTTTAGTACCACTATTAGAAAAATTATTTAATCAAGTCTTCTCATGTGGACAATTTCCAGACGAATGGTCTAAAGCAATTTTATTTCCTTTGCATAAGAATGGAAATATAAATGACCCAAATAACTACAGAGGCATAGCTCTTTTAAATACAGTAGGCAAATTATTTACCAAAATTTTGAACGAAAGATTAATGTTATGGGCTGAAAATCACAACAGATTTCTGGAAGAACAAGCTGGTTACAGAAGAAATTATAGTACAATAGATAATATGTTTACTTTAATGGCTTTAACTGAATCATATTTGTCAAAGAAAAAAGGTAGATTTTATGCTATATTTATAGATTTTTCTAAAGCTTTTGACTCGATACAACATCAATTACTATTTCATGTTTTTCATTAAATTGGAATTAGAGGGAAAACATTCAACATCTTGAAATCTATGTATTCAAAGCTAAAATCTTGTGTACTGACTGAAAATGGTTTAACAGATTATTTTTCATGCACTACAGGAACTAGGCAGGGCTGCATGATCAGCCCTCTATTGTTTACATTCTTTATGAATGAATTGTATTTTAAATTGCATTCTGAAGAAGAAGGTATATTTATAAGTTCAGAAACCAGATCACTTTCAATGCTTTTGTTTGCGGACGATGTTGTATGTTTCGCGGATACAGTTGGCCGGTTACAAATGCAAATTAATAAATTAGAAACTTTCTGTGACTTATATGGAATGAAAGTTAATATGAACAAAACAAAAATTCTTGTGTTTAGAAATGGTGGTGTTTTGAGAAGATGTGAAAAATGGTATTATAAAGGAAAGCCAATTGATGTAGTTAGTAGTTATAAATATTTAGGAGGAATTTTCACAAGTTTTCTAAAATGGTCAAAAATGAAAGAACACTTAGGAATTCAAGCAAATAAAGCTGTTATTATGATTAAACAATTTATAAGTAGGTATAAACATTTAACAATTGATCAATCTCTCTTTCTTTTTGATCGGATGGTGCTACCAATTTTATGCTATGGTAGTGAACTATGGGGCCATGAAAGTTGTGACAATATTGAATCAGTACAAAATAAATTTTGCAAGTATATTCTAAAGATTAATTATTCATCACCAACAGCTGCGGCACTTGGTGAATGTGGAAGACTGCCTTTGAAAATTCATTATGTATTTAGATGTATTAAGTATTGGACAAAAATATTTAAAATGACACCAAACAGATATCCCAAACAACTATATTATAAGCTATATCGTCTAGATGAACTTGGGAGGAAAACTTGGGCAACAAAAATTAAAAATCTACTTTTTTCACTTGGCTTCGGTTATATTTGGATATTTCATGACTTAGGGGATACACAACTATTTCTGTTACAGTTGCATCAAAGGTTAAAGGATATTTATTCCCAAGAATGGTCAAACAATATTTCAAGTAACAAACGTTTAGAAACATATTCAGTGTTTAAATCATTATTAACCATTGAAATGTATTTGAAAGTTGTTATGAATATTAACTACAAGACCAGTTTAGCCAAATTAAGATGTTCCTCTCATAATCTGCAAATTGAAAAAGGAAGGCATGATAAGATACACTGGACAGAGAGAAATTGTCCCTTCTGTTTAAATCATGGTGAAGCTTTAGTTGAAACAGAATATCATTTTATGATGAAGTGTCCACTATATAATGATTTGAGAATTAAATACCTTTTTAAGCATGGGAAAATATCTTTTGTATCACTTATGACAAATAAAAACCCAGCAGTCATTAATAATTTAGCAGCTTTTGTATATCATGCTTTTAAAAGAAGAAATGATCAAATATAAGCCAGTATTTAATTTCTTTATTTATTATTTATTTATTTATTGTTGAAGTATTAAAGTAGCTTTCATAAAGTATACTTGTAAAATGTACTATAAAGTATTTTGGACAGATATCCTAACCTGTTAAATATTTGCGTATTTATAGATGTAAAGATATCTCTAAATGTGGATATATATGTGCATGTGTATGTATGTGTATATATATTTGTGCATGTATATATATATGTTTATACGTGTACTTGTATGTGTGCATTGTTTAATTTGAAATATGGTTTTCTTAAATATTAATGAATACAAATATCTTATTTCTATTTATTGTACATTGCAGTAATGACCTCTTAAACTTTATTATTATATTCATTGATACTTCTGAATGCATGTATTAAGAAATTGTTTGTTTAATCAATTGTTTATTTATTACCATCATATTGTATTCGGATGGTATTATGTAATTACTTATGGAATTATGGGCCTGAGGCCTTATATTTTCAGAATAAAACATTCATTCATTCATTCATACAAGAACTACATTCAGGCAAATTCGATTAATTAATTCGTGTGAACAAATAAGTGTGAACTTTGAAGCTGAATAATGCTCACTTAAAGTGAGATTTCAGAATATCCATTAATTATTTTAGTCGGACATGTCACCAAACATAAGCACTATATTCATTCAGTAATCTTTGGGTTTCTATATCGGAAATCCTAATGTTATATGTTACAGACCCTATGCCTGCCCCCCCCCCCCAATCATATTATGTGTCCTGAAACTCTTCAAGGTCTAGTCAAGGTCGATGCATGTGGGCTAAATTTAAACTCTTTCCGTCACAATGCTTCCAACTGGTCGATTGCACAAGTGGTCTATCAACAATCTGGACGTTCGTGTCGACTTTGTATTTGATTACCTTTGACTAATCGCACGTACAAGTGGATTATGGGCCCAATACAATGACAAACCGATAACTTTTCACAGGTACAGACCTACAGATAGGGCCTTTAAGGAGTTTAATGAAAGCAGCGTTCTATTAATAAAACATCGGCCGTCATTTGTGGCAGGTGCGTGCCGGCGTTAAGCAATGGGACGGATGTTCCGCCAGAATTAGAACACTGTATTGACGACCTTTTCTTCCACCCCTGTCATTATTCATTAGTATATCAGTCATAATTCATCTAAAGCTGAAAGCTGATAAACACTGAGGTATTGTTCGGCATTTATCAAATTGTTGTCGGAGTGATTGCATGGAAGCTTCAAGTACCTATGGGCTGTATATCAATCAAACTTTACTATATTTGGCGATATCTGCGTCCGAGAAAGCTTAATAAGGATGACAGTAAAAATACTTGACAGAAAAAGAACAAAAAAAAAAAAAAAAAAAGCCCCAGTTTATTACATCGTATTATCAAAGGTGTATCATTTAGACTTTTCCGGAAGGCATATGCTTTATTGGACTCATTCATGGGAACAGAATCGGGTTCTTGTTTTACTGTTGGTTAAGTAGTGATAATTAAAAAAAGAAATATCCCATTAAGCCAAAGAATAAGGGATAACAGGTTTTATTGATAACCTAGCAAATTTTACGTTCCTATATAATTTACGACGATATTTCCATTAAACAGGATTCACTAAATGAATTTCGCTTTTAGCCTCAGTATATAAACCCTTTAATGTGCAAGGTAATCTTTTGTATTAACTATACTATAGGAATAAGCATTATTAACCTATCGTGTTTCCCGTCACTCACGAGAAAAATTCGTCTTCAGCCAACAATATTGAAAACCCAACGTTCTGTCTACTTTATTTTATATGGATCTTTTGATAAAAAAAAAGCTTTACGCCAACCATCATTTTTCAATACGGGGTATCGCTAATGCAGATTCTCGTTTTGAAAGAGGGGAAAAACGACTGGCTGGCGCAGAAGGAAGCCCGTTTGTGCAGGCAAGCGTGATTCAGCCGGACACTCATTAGCACGGACGAAATTGACAATCCCTGCTTTGTGAGCGTATATACGCTATGGACTCTCACTAATTAATATGATCATCGAATATATACGAGGTAACAATTGTTTGGTACCAGAATATACGACAAATTCAAGAAAACTTGCAAAAAGTTTACGTTTATCAAATACTGAAAGACCCTGTGTACATTTCCCTCGTATCATCCTATAAAAGTCAGATGATTCAAGGTCAAATTCTAATGCAAACCGTGCCGAATGCAGCAATTTCGGATGTCCTTTCATTTTTCTGTAATATGTTTTAACACAGCATAATAAATATGATAAATAATAAGTATCCGGATGATCGGCAATTAAAACACACACTGCTGTGTTGAATGAATGTGCTGGTCAGGCTGGACGCTAGGGGGCACTAGTTGCTTACATGCATTTTTTCAAGGAGGCAGTCATTTACTACCTCCACACACGAGAGTATCGGTATTAGCGATATCACATATCAACATGCAACTCAAGAATTCCTTAATCCAGAGTCTACATCAAAACATATCCGCATTATTTCTACTAAGGGTTTAACAATGATTCCGACATGCCATCCGTGACTTCCGGGTTTTAATGGTTACGCAAAATGAGCGGTTTCGGGAAACTGGAAGAAATAAACCTGTCAGGTTTCGACCAGAACGTGGGAAGTGACACGAAGGTATCCTCAGCCGACAGCGTCCAGGAGATAATCCGATTGCCGACAGGGTTTGGTTAAAAGGGGACAAGTATCGACATAGAGCAGAATGACGTTTTTTATAGGCCTCGCCCAAATATATAGTAAAATATAGCCATAACCTACCGTCAACAAAAATCATCCGTCATCAGTAAAATCTAAATAAAAAAATAGATATACATTTGATTTAAAATGTTTTATTAAAATTCCTTATAAAAATCTGCAGGTATATACAACAATTTAAAAACAGGCATTTTTACAGTATACTGATATATGTTGTTAAGCACATTAAATACAGTGTACGTGCATGTTCATGACACAGGATTGTGGCTATGTGCACAAATGTAATGTAGCGATGTACTTTAAACATGATCTGTGATTACCTTTGTGTTAAATGCAATATCATAATTAGTTCGGCCTTTAAACGTGGGTTCCCCCTCCCACACACTAAAATTATGAGGTGATCTTGCCGTTTAGTACGGCTGGTCTCTTGTATTATATATAAATATACACACATATTCCAAGTCATTGATAGTAGAGTGCAGTTTGGGTAAAAATGTGCAACATATCTAACTTAACTTCAACATCTATGTTTTTTTCTTTTATTCTTACTATTAGCATTTTCTATAGTTTATTTCATCTTTTCATCTCCATCAGGTCAATGGAAGATGTTGCTGCTTTACTTATTGAATATGGTTTCGTTTATAAGGTTAACACAAGCTGATCGCGTGCACCGCTTCGTTTTCTTGACGTCAATGTACGATCCCAATGTGATCGAACATGTCATTATGTTCTTTCCACAACATTATGCGCTGGACGCAGTCCCTTTGGGGAATGTCTTGTCACTATCATAATGCACTGGATGTGCCTGCCTTCATGTTAAAGAGCAATGGAAGATTAATCAGTCGGGGAACGTTAGGGATGTCGGATTTTATGGTAACACCAGAACTGTCACAAGCTCATCAGGCTCAGCACCTCGTTTGAAGTTCGAATGTCCCATCGGCCACAGTCCGCAAATCAGGCTCTTGTGAAATCGAGAGTTTTAATTTCCCTGGAGCTAATAATTCGAACTGTGTGGTCCCTTTGTATCCTATTTAAGACATATGCATAGACTGGCTGCCGACTGTCCCTATGCTTCGAGGTGGTGTATACCGCGCCACCTGTCGGGATCCTGATACGTATCACACAACAATTCTTAGGATTGTCTTACCCGCTTTTGTTCGCCACCAGGACAGCTTTTAGAGCAATGCGGGGCAGCAAGATCGGGCTGGATCTGGTCTTAGTGTGGTCCACTGATCCGCGTCTTCTCGAACTGTTAACTGTTAAAAATCGACCACTAGTGTCAAACACATCTGCCGTCTTAGATCTCTCAGGCATTTCAGTCTTGTTCCCATAACTAAAACTACGTGATCTGTGTATTGGCGATATTGGGGACAAGTCTATGGTCACGTGATTAGGTTCAACTGAGGGTTCGGGCGTTTCCCTTTTCAGGCTCTGTGAGTGCTTGATCCGGATCATTCGCTGATCGTGGGATAGTCTGCTTTCGACTATTTTTCTTTCTAAGTCAATTTTAAGCAATTCGTCAGACAGCTTCTTTTCTTGGATGTACCGTGTCTTCATCCAAGCTCGGCCCGACTTTCTCTCAAGGACTGTGGTGTTTTCCATGGTCATTTTGGTTACAGAATACCTGTAAAGAAAAAAAAGCATTCTTTATTGGAAAGTCAAGGTAAAATTAATCATACATTTATACAAAATCATCCCGAAGATCCAGTGAAATATTGTTAAACATCAGTATATATATATATATATATATATATATATATATATATATATATATATATATATATATATATATTTACGAATATATCCCTAATTTGATCTAAATTTTAACATGGTTTGTAAAAGTTACATGATTTAGTAAATAAAAAGTAACAACGTATAAATTGACAGTCTAATCTACATATTACCTATCTGATTTGAATTAAAAATTCATTGAAATATAGAAAATCCCCTAAGACGATACGGGCCAATCCCTATACTCTCCGATTTCAATCTTTCCTTGGATTGTCATTATACAATTCCCCTTAACATAACACTTGAAATATGACATATATAAGAACACACTTAACACACTCCAAATACGCTAGTCTCCCAGGAGTGGTATTTGCTGCACCATTTGTTGATTTCATAACTTTTGATCACAGTCTGACTATGGAAAAAATATTGACGCTGGCAGGCAATGTTGACAGAAAGCCAATTATGAAGCCTACGAGCGAAAAGTTACTATTAAAGCGGGGGACAAAATATTGACTTTTCTTAATTGTTACTCTCACCAGCGGAGATTTCATTACGAGTCTGTGCGAAAACACTCAGCAGTCATTTCGGCGAATCCATTATCGTGCTCTCAGAAGTCCTGGACCAATACTATAATGACGTGGTCAATTTTAAATCAAACATTCAGACTGAGTATGTTTGTTCGTGCTGAGTGATTTATTGACTTATTGTTGATCAAAGATGAACTTTTAAAGGTCACTTCTAATTTAAGTCAACAACGCGTCTGCACTGGGGACTTGTAACATTTTTATTCAAAGAGGAATATTTATAATTCTACGTTCCGGAATGATCATACTGAGTGTAGTTCGTGCGTTACATTTTCTAAGTTACATTTAATTTTCAAGAAACAAAGAACATTTTTATGTTTACGTTCTACGTTCTAAAAAATCACATAATTCTGATATGTCTAAAACTAACATTTACATATTTCAATTAGAATATTTTTCTATGTATTCATTCTCTTGAATATTTTGATTTTAATTTAAAAAGCAAACCGAAGAGGATTTTGTGCTGGTGTCCAACGGCTTTTGACGATATCCTTTTAGTTAAAAGATCTTTAAAAAAAAAAACAACTGACAAAATACAACAGGAATATATTGGAAAGAATTGGTGTGATATTACACTAAAAATTCGTTTGCAAAACCCTTATTTCATATTTTGCAATTATATCACTTCGGGTCTCACTTTGACGTATTTATCTAAAAATCATTTTCAAAGGCATGAAATCCATACCTTACGGAGAAAAAAAAGTAAAGAGTTGATTAAATATCCATCCAGTCCATGCTAATTAGTTGTGGTTTATGTAGTCATTTGTCCAATCACAAGGGCGTTTTCCCATAAACTCTGATTTCTGATGATGTCATAAATTTTTAGTCCTTAAACATCAAATAAAGTTTATTATATACACATCATTTTAAATTTTAAAATAATTTTCGTTTCCTAGCTTTGGTTGTTGATGCTAGACTTCTTTATTGGATATTTTTTTATTACTTCATATCTACGTGGGCAGGTGAGTACGGCAGGGTATATTTAGGTTGAGTTAAAACTGGAAAACATTCGTGTTACAAGGTATTAAATATCAACAGATGCCATGGCTTGATTGGAAAAAGTATTCTCCTATCATGCAAATATGCCTATTAATTATACATTTAGTACACGTTTCCAATATCAGTGTCCATTTTTATTACCTACAGCTCGTAATGCTTTTGTTTGGGATAATGTATAATGGATTCAGAGCGAGTCTTTATGGTACACAATCATGCAAGAAAATGCACAAGCTAAGCATGCAAAAAGTGCGGGGTTGTACAAACAGGAGGCTTTTAAATATTATCGCTTTCGTGCTATTATCTCTAATTACTGATAGTGATTAAAAGCGTATCCTCATTAAAGAACATTACAGAAAGGCAAAAACTTTCAAGGCATTAGGGTCTTCGCTTGATGATTTTACAAAGGATCATATTTTGTCAAACATTGTACAACTACTAGTGGTGAAAATATCTGACTAAATTTGATTTCTCAATATATAAAGCTCTGGTCCCATACCATGGGGCATTCCTAATTTAAACATAAAAAATAAGCATTTTTGTTCATGAAATTTGAAGTAACTGATAAAAGTGGCCTAAACATAGTCTCCTGCGAGTCAATCGATAATAATAAATATATGTAGCCAAATAGCCAGGAATAATCAGCTTTCGCATATTAAATTATCTAGACCACCCTTATATAAAATGTTCCTGACTTTTATTTGCCTATCACTATATATATAAGAGACCTTGATGAAATATATCAATGGAATTCCGCTTTCTTACCTGAAAGCCAAATATAAAATCTTCCTTATCTTGAAGCAGTAGCCCTCGAATGTGGAAATGTACGATGTCTTTTATAAGTTTGAAGAAACGTGGTGAAACGTGTTCTGAATGCAGTTTCCTGATCCGCAGGTCCTCATTGTCCTAGTATGATTAGAAGAAGTTCCCAAAGAGAACTCGGGTTCAGTTTGAATTGAACGATGGATAGAACCTGAGCAATATGCAAGGTTGCAGCTTCTATCAAATAATAACAGTTTTGGTCAAGTCTAGCAACTTTATAGTCTTGCACTGGAAATTCAAGAGTTTTTGTTTCCGGTTGGAAGTATGGACACGTGAGGCGGCACACGATTCCACAGCAATCGCTCAACCGAGGCAAGCGAACGCAGGAGCCGTCCTTCTCCTCAGAAGAGTTTCAATGGATGTGAAAATGCCAGGGCATCTGCCAGTATGTATCTTAGACCGCTATCGCCTGGAGAGCAAACAAAGCTACAGGGGGTGGCGAACAGCAGGCCAGATCAATTCGCGCCAAGACCAGGACCCCCCACGGGGCTTCAGCAGACGATCACGTCGCGGTAGGCAGAGATTTCTGAGAGTTTTGTCGATATTAACACTCCACGCAGCCCGCAGAACAAGTCAGAATGCAATATCACTGCGAACACTTCTGTTTCCATAGAAACCTTAGTAGGAGGCCTCAGTCAACTGATAAATGCCAAGTATTCGTCCTTTATTATTTATTGCAATTATATTTATTATTTGCTGTGATTTATGGTCATTCGGAGTTAAGCATATAAATGAGAAAAAAGGGTTATATATATAAACCAGTCAGAAGCAGTTTTACATTGTGCAGGCCTTTTAGAAAGATCAGCACAAAGGCTTTCCGTTGCTAGTGATTTTTCGATTCAATAAATTCATGATCGATTGTCCATTCTTAATCCGATAAATGCAAGCAATATAATATTTTGCCGGAAACGTACATTTCAGATTTTTTTTCCATATGAAGCTAAGGTGAACGATGTGTAGGTGCATAAGCATGCATGTGGTCACACGCAGGATCTCGGCACCATTTAATTATAATGGACATATAGGGACATTCCTTGTTAAACGGAAGTGCTAAATATATCATGTACGAGCTTGTCTTAGGTATGAGAGTGAGATCATCCAGGAATAAAAATAAATGAGAAAAATTGAATTTATTTCATTGCCGATTGATTTTTTATTGACGACTGGCTTTAAAATTGGATTCATCGATAATCATCTATTACTTTGTTGTCAAAGCAGAGGGATCAAAGGGACACAGGTGTGGCAAAGCTATAATAGGCAGTTTTAATACATCATAGAAAGATAAAACGTCGTAATTGTGCGGGAAAATGTCATCAAACTTTAGAAAGACTTGGATAATCGGTTTCAAAATATTTAAACAGTACACATTTGGTTTACAGCTTTTTAAAGCTTTACAGACATTATATGTCCTTAAGTCAAGACATCAAATCCAAATAAACTTCAATGGTTGAGAGGCTCTGGTCTGTCAATCTTACAACTTCCGCCGTCCCTGGCTTAAATATTGTCATTTTATAAACATGAACATTTGGACAAGAATATTTCCTTGACAATACGTAGTATTTAGGTTAATATTAGACTATGTACAAGAAAATCTTTTCACATTGATCTCTTTGTTTTTCTTTTTCGGGATAAAAAACTATTGGAAATAAGACATTTTTAATTCAATGTATTATATGATTGAATGTAAATTATTTTTGCGTTTGAAGCCTAGATAAGGTAGAGCTTTATTTTGCAGTGTGTGTGTTTCAAATATTTTCTCAGTGTTCAAACAGACGGCGTCAGTCATCTTAGCGTTTAGGCAAAAAAAAAAATAATAAAAGGTATGGTTCTCAGGCAGCGCCCGCATCATTTTTAAACCCATGCATAAAAAATTTTTATTTTGATTTTCAATAGAAACTTACCAATTTGAGCTTCAGCCGCTCGGACATTTCTGTCGAGAAGATAAAATCATACCATTTTCCTTTGTTATGAAGTGCTTTTACTTGTTTAGCAAAATAAATCTATTATTTTCATGCTTTTCTTTTATTATTTGACATTTTTATCGATACATACCAAAAAAAAAAAAAAAAAATAAATAAAAAAAATCCCGCCCCCATTTACTTCAGAAAAAAGTGCCTGAGAACCATACCTTTTGGTCTTACTGTTTCACCAGATTCTGTCCATCTATTAGGCGATATATTTTTTGTGTTCATTATTAAAATATCAGTTGGGATGGAAAATTTATGACAGCGGGACAAAATTCATGCCAATCAGAATATAAATGGATTTTATACTTGATAAGACGGTCTTTAAATAAAACCTGCCCGACATATGGCAGTCAAGGTCACTGGCTACATTCAAGTGTAAACTTACTATATAAACTTATGATTAATGGTTGACTGAAATAAACTGATTATTTATCGCAGTGGCCCCGACGGTTTCAAGGGTTTGGGGATTTCCCGATCATCTTAGGCATGTGGTTATGTGGGTATTCTTCAAGAGATCTGCACCAAGCGTTCTTCTTTTTGAGCTTGTGACATTAAGAAAACACGGAAGGATTACTTTCTGTCTCATAAACATGCCATTCATTGTAACGTTTTATGGCACTTACCGCCTTTCAATTATAAGAGAAATCCCTCCCCAAGACAAATAAGAAGAATACGAAAAGATAACAGTGACAGGCCATTTCAGGAGTTTAATTATGAAACCAGAAAGGGAAAGTGCAAGCTAAAACGGAAGTGAAAGTTTACCATTTTTTCTCGAATATCAAATATATTAAGTAGCCATCCATTATTCCTAAAAAGAAAAAGAAACTAAAATGGCTTTTTTTTCGCACTTGCAAAAACCGATGTCTACCCCAATTGCATATATGTTGAATCAATAAAGACATGGTGAGAATGTGAAGCGGTTAAAAAATTATGGGGTTCCCAAAAATTTTACATTTCGGCAGATTTGACTTGAAGATGAAGGCCAAGGTCACCTGTTTTCGAACTCGCCTGGGCTTTAGGTAGGAACCATGAGTGTTTAACATTTTAGAGGAAAATATGTAGCTCATCAAAAGTTCTGACGTTCACAAGGCAATAACTATAATTCGGCTGATTTGACCATGAAGATCCTGGTCAAGGTCACTGGTTTTCGAACTCGGCCAAGAACTTGGTAGGAACAATTTGTGTAGGCCTACCAAATCTGAGGACAAAATGTGAAGCGCTTCAAAAGTTATTTGGTTCACAAGAATTTTACATTTGGGCAGATTTTACCTTTAAGTTTAGGGTCAGATCACTGGTTTTGAACTCGAGCCAGATTTTGGTCGGAACAATGAGTGTTTTAACATTTTGGGGAAAAAATATGCAGCCCATTAAACGTTATCACATTCAGAAAGATAATAACGTAATACGGCTGATTTGACCTTGGAGATCCTTGCCAAAGTCACCAATTTTCGAACTTGACCGCGAACTAGGTTGGAACCATTGGTGTACCAAATTTGAGGACAAAATCTGAAGAGTTTCAAAAGTTATGGGATAAAAAAATATAACATTTCGGCATATTCGACCTTGAAGATGAAGGTCAAGCTCACCGGATGTCAAACACTTCAGAGATTTTGGTGGGAGCCATGAGTGAGTCAAATTTTGGGAATAAAATATGCAGCCCTCTAAAGTGATTGAATTCACAAGGTAACCCAAATATTTTACATTTCAGCAAATTTACTTTGGAATATGTAGGTCAAGGTCACCGGTTTCAAACTTGTCCAAGATTTTGATGGTAACCATGAGTGTATTAATAGAACATTCTCGACTTGTATTGAGAATTAAAAATACCTATCATAGGGGTCTTATTCCATTTAACTCCGCTAGAAAACCATGCATCTGACATATTTGCTTTGACTTTGCAACTTGAATGCTAAAACAGGAACTGGATGTACGACAGGATTATCGGCATTTACCATAAACTACGTCGTTTTGTTCAGGCTATTTCGTCATTTTCAAACCAGGTTTAGCATTGTGCTTGAAAACCAAAAACAAGCCGTGTAGTACAAAGCATCGTGAGTGCAGAACACTAGATTATATTCGTGTCACAAGTGCAACACACTCGTGGGAGGCTCTTTAAATTTAGGAGGAAAATATGGAGCCCTTCAAAAGTTATCCCGTTCACAAGATACCCCAAAAAAATTTACGTTTCGGCAAATTTGACCTTGAAGACGAAGGTTAAAGTCACCGGTTTTCAAACTCGTCTGAGATTTTTGTAGGAACAATGAGTGTGTTAAATGTTCGAGGAAAATATGCAGCCCTTCAAAAATTATCGCGTTCACAAAATCTCCTACAGTCGACATATGATGGCACTGAAAATAACATGTCTCCACTGGGGGGGGGGGGGGGGAGGACATAACAAGGATGAATAGAGTGAACATTAAATCAAATAAGTAAATTCTATTTGTACTTAGGGGCTGATAACCGTTAAGTCCTGTTCTAAGTTTGTGCTGTTTATTTTTACATCGCCAGTTAGATAATTTTACAATATGTATATCATATATAAAATATATATAAATATTAAAAAAAAACTGTCTTTGATCATTTTCACTTTACATTAAAATTTGTTGATAGGACATATCCTGAACGCATTTGAACAGAAGTTCGTGCAAAGTACAGTTAAATTAGAAAAATACTGCATATATTATTGTTAAGTTCAGCTGAGAAGCCGTGGGCATATTAAAATGTTTTGTTAACTCACAAAGGCAGTTTTGAAAACAATATATGTAAAAAATGATCCGATAGGTACAAAAAATGGCAGCTTCTAAAGAGATATCAGTTCGTTCAAATGCGGATTAATACACTTTAAATATGGCGCTTAGGTTTCAAACTGCATGGAAGGGTATGCTGCATCCGTTACCTCTGGATAATATGTTAAATAGGACTTGATAAGTGGAAGAAGGGGTAGACAAATACTAGTTTTGTGTGGTAATATAAGCTGTTTTATGAGATTATGGTGTTTAACTCAGGTAATGTAAGATTTGGATAAAATCCTGTTATTTAGGGAAAAGGATTGATGTCATGTATATTATTTACATCCGGAAATGGAGTGCTATTGTCACACAAGATTTGACACGGCCTGATGCTGCATATATTGTGCACCATTTTGTCAGACTTATCATGTAAATTTTATTCAGTATTTATTCAGTTTCAGTCAAACAACATTATTGAAAATCAAGGATATACAAATTTCACAAATTTAAATAATGATCATAAATACCTGATTTTATGGTTTTAATTCTTATTAAAAAAATTATATTTACTTATGAATATTTCACATCAATCTACACGCTAAAAATAGCAAGTCTCTTATGACAATTAATAACATTATAGACATCGTAATGAGAACTTCTTTTATTATATTTGAATATTTTTTTATACATGTATAAAACAAGGGACCCATGGGTTCACGGCGCTAAGCTTAAGTTTGAATTCTTGCAAATGCAAAATATGAAAAATATTCTATTGTAATATCTTTAATTTATATAAGCATATGAGAAGCTAAGAGGAAAGGGGCCCTCCTACTTGGTTAAAGTAAAGTTCTAAATATATGATTGCAAACTAATACTCTGACAAGACTGTGATGAAGAAAAACAGTAAAAGTTTTGAGATACTGTGATGCATATGAAAAATTTACAGATGGACAGACAAGTGGACAGTATGGACTAATACCTTTATTTCTCCTTCAAGGGAATAATGCATTTGAGTTTATATATAAGCCTATTTTTTTTAGCATATCCACTTTTTCCATTAATAGTTTTTATCTGATTCATTTTTTCATTTACAAGTGTTATAAATTTGTAATATAAAAAAAACTGAAAATATGTGTTAAAATATTAGAATTCTAAGTTGCAATCATTATATATGCAGAGTGTAGCTCATATTGGGTCATATTATGCATACACATATATTTTATTATTTTTAAATCACAAATGTTTAACCTGAATTTAAAAGAAAATAATACCACAACATGGCATCTACAAGATTATTCCTTGAATCACTATTAAAAAGTTTTGCACATTGGAGTTTTCAGTACATGCTTAATTTTATTCACCGAAATACAATAAAAGATTCAGTAAATTTGATCAAATAAAAACATCTTTTCAAATAAAGTATACACACTGTTGGTTGTATGAGGGACAAACAATATCATTAAGCTAATTACAATCTCAGCTATAATTTATTACTGGAATTAATAGTCAATTTCACACCTGGTGAAGTTTTTACTCTTCTGAAGTAAGGAATTACTTATCTGATGAACATCCACACTTTCATAGCAATACACCACTTTGTGGACACAATTAAATGTGCACTTTAATCACTGTAACCCTGGTGGTACAATACAAAATCTAAAATGTAGCATAGCCAAGAATAAAATAAAATACAGAAAATTATAATATTCATCTAGTTAATGCACCTTCTGGGGGGGGGGGGGGGGGATGAAGGAGTGCAGGGCACAGGGGAAGCCTGCTAGTAGTGGCCAAGCTGAGCCAAGGCAAGCTGCCTGGGGTGGGTTACATAATGCATGAAGGCTGTACTACTAGGTGGGCTAGATGTAAACAACACATGACATGGTGTATGAAAACTTGAATAAAAGCTACTCTTTTCAATCAATTCCTTTGAAATTTCAGATTTCAAAAGATTAAATCCTTATGTATAAATGACGTGAAAATTAAATCAACAGTGCTTATAGGGAAAAAACGTGCCATTGCCAAAGTTGGACAACATTTAAGGTATTGATTTTATTTATGCTAATAACTTAAATAATTTGCATAAATTCAGATCTAATTTTGGGTAAACAATTTAATCTTGATTAAATAAAGTTATATTCCTGAAAAAATATCTCCAGCTTCAGCAATTCTCATGTTAGGTGAGTAAATATATTTCCTGATTTTTTAAAAATTGCATTATATTTGGGCCCATAACTTCAAAATAATACCCAATATTGACCTAATTTTTTGTATGTTTATAGAAAATGTATGGAAGAAAATGAATACTAAATATGATCAAAAACAGATCAGTGGTTTTGATTTTAGGCAGCCTTGAAGTATAACAAAGGCTTTTTTTTATGGAAAACGGAGGTTTCCCCTTGATATCTCGAAGGAACGAAGTCCTAATGACCCAATTTTTGGTATGGTAGGAGATTTTGGGGATATCTAATGGTATGCAAAATTATGGATTTGTAGGTCAAACGGTTTTAAAACGTGCCCTGTTAACGGCCGGAGGGCCGGACGGACCACGACTACAGCTCAGATGACTTATAGTAAGCTGAGCTAAAAATGAAAAGTAATCTCAGCTATGAAACTAATACATGTGTAAAAAATAACCCAAGGATCAGAACACCCAGTAAATTATACAAGGATCAAACTGGAGATAGGCATGTTTAATTTTATTAACTGAAATTAAGGAATCAGCAATATAAATTTTGATTATTTAAAAAGATTCATATATCAGCTGATACAACAACGAGTGTCATTAAATAAACATATTGACATCTCAAATGAGTTCTTATCGGAGTAATTTTTTACATATTTTATTTTATTTTTTTTTTTCATTTTTGCAAAATATAAATTAACAAACTGAACCACTTGGAAAAGACCTGGAAATATAGATTTATTCAATATAATCACCTGCACCCTTGCTATCAATAATTTGCGTCATATAATCCCTAATAGTAAAGAACATTTTTTTCATTATTAAAAGTGAATTGAAAATACCAAAGGGTGACTACATGGTGTCATTTGGAATACATTTGGGGGCCATCCAAACAAGATCCATACATCAGTAGTCATTACAAAGTAATTCCCTGTTACACATTCATTATCAAATTCCTTTTCCATCAATTTTCTTAAAGTTGTTATTACAAAATAATAAAAAATTATTTCATTATTGTTTATTGTTATGTTGTTTCCAAAAAAAACTACAAGAGGAGGGAGGGTGGACCCCCATGGGCCAATTGTGGCAAGCCATGAGCTGGCTGGCTGCCTCTCTTCAAGCAGGTATAAGCCGTCTGTTAGGTCAACAAGGGTCGCATACAGTTTACTAAAGAGGGGCTTCAGTGTAGCCTAGGTGTAAGTATGACCTGGTCTTATAAACTTTAATAGAAGCTACAGTTTTTGGCCTATTCCTATCAATTTTCAGAATTTGTAAGCTGAAATCCTTACGTGTGCATGATATGAAAATTAATTCACTAGTGCTAATAGGAAAAAAAAGTGCCATGGCCAAAGTTGGGCGAAATTTAAGGTACTGCTTTATATATATGCTAATAACTTTAAAAACTTGCAAAATTTGGATATAAAATCTTGGTAATGTAGAAATCATTTTGACCTTTCCATCCAATTCGAAAAAGCTCTGAATTCGGCTATCCCCTGTTCGTAGATATACGAAATTTCTTATCGCATGAATTTTTACACGTTTCTCCAAAGTTCCTTTCATGTGCCATAACCAATAAATACAAAGGTCAGGGGATAAAGCAACACTAAACACAACAAAGAAAGACTGGATCAACACAAGCATCAGTTTGGGACTGAGAGCCTTCCCGCAAGATTCATCACAATAGAATTCAGTTTGCTTAATGAAACATATATATGGAAGTCCATGGTAAGGGAAAAGAGGTGAACGCTTTTTACCAAGATTTAAACCATTATCGGTTTTGTTGTATATAAATGAAGCTTTTATGAGAATAGCCCTTCCATTCAGATAATCAAAATCACCGTTCCTATTTTATACAAGTGAAAGTTGATCTGTGAAACAGATCTAGTACGTCCCCCGCCGAATGTAGGAATATTAAGAAATCAAATTGTGAATACACGAAGAAAATTATGAGACGAGTCAATATCACACAGCCAGGTTACCTCTGCAACCTTCAAAACTGCATGAAGGTCATCCATTTTTGAACCTTCATGAGGTACTTCAATGCTGCAAGTCTAGTGACTGTGCTTCAAATTATTTTCGAGTTATTTCGTTAACTTCATTTTAGCATTATCGCTGCTGTGACCTTGAAATATGGGTCAAGGTCATTCATGTTCGAACTTTACCTAGCCCTTTAAAGGTTCATCAATGCCGTTAGTTTGGTGACTGTACCTTAAATCCTTTTTGAGTTATTGCGTTAACATCATTTTAGCATTATTGCCGGTGACCTTTAAAAATGCGTCAAAGTCACCCATGTTCGATCTTGACCTAGCCATTGATAATGTTCTTCAATGCTGCCAGTTTGGTGACTGTTACTTTAATTTTTTTCGAATTATTAAGTTATCATCATTTTAGCATTATCGCCGCTGTGACCTTGAAATATGGGTCAAGGTCATTCATGTTCGAACTTTACCTAGCCCTTTATAAGGTTCATCAATGCTGCAAGTTTGGTGACTGTACCTTAAATCCTTTTTGAGTTATTGCGTTAACATCATTTTAGCATTATTGCCGGTGACCTTGAAAAATGCGTCAAAGTCACCCATGTTCGAACTTGACCTAGCCCTTGATAATGTTCTTCAATGCTGCCAGTTTGGTGACTGTTACTTTAACTTTTTTCGAGTTATTAAGTTATCATCATTTTGGCATTATCGCCGCTGTGATCTTGATAAAACGTCAAGGTCATCCATCTTCGAACTTGACCTAGCCTTTAATTGATATGGTGCATTAATTCTGCAAGTTTGGTGACTGTTTTTAATATTGTTTTTAAGTTATCGCGTTAACAAATGTGTGACGGACGGACGGAAGGAGGGCACGGCGGACGCTAATCTTTTCAATGTCTCCCGCCGACGGCGCCTTTGGCGACGGATAAAAAGTTTTACCCACGTTTTTGGTGTATTTCGGGTATGAAATTAAGTACTGAAGTCGTGCTATATGTTTCTCCCGCGTGAGTATTACCATGAGTCGTGCTCTCCGAAGGGTTTAAAATTAAGATAGCTGTCACATAGTCAAAACCCTTGTTTTATAACAACTGTATGCACGAACTTTATCAAATTTCCTTCATATCCACCATTTACCTGCCCCAGGCAGCTGCACTTGTTGACTTGTGCCAGCATGAACCAAGAGCACGCACTTGTTCATCCAGACACCACCCGGTTTAAAACAACTGTAACTGCTAACAGCCTCTTTAGGCAAATGTACAGAATTGATTTCAGGCAGACCACGTTATGGATCCCGGTCCCTTCACTTGGGAACACCCCTTGGGTTATTTACACGTTTACTTCTAAACGGTGGGCGGAAACAACGCGTGCGTCACAGATACCCCCACTGGTGGTATCTCAATTCAACTCATTTCTGGACAAATTAGGCGGTAACTAAACTGCATCCGTGAATATATGAAGTCAATAGTTACTCATACTGACATGCTTGTAATTTTTGGGCCTTATTTTTCCAGTTTGATTTATCTAACAACTGCAAATGTGTTCTCCGATTAAGATCGAAACTGGAAACAAAGTCTGTGCGCCATGACGATAAAGTTCCAGCGGTCTGACAAAAAAACGAAGTATCTTTTCGAAGTGGAATACAGGGCTACACAATTTTTTTCACAGACACGTATAAAAATATGAAACCCACAAATGGGCCTAATCAATAGCCTACATTTTTAATGGTTGTGGTAGTCAGCCCCGATTCAGGGCCGGTGGTAAAATACAACTCGCTCAGTGATATGATTATAGTACAGACAAGTCAGAATTAGAACCTTAACATTTAACATGGAAGTGACATTATTTGGCTCCAAAGTTGAGGTTCCTTTTTGGCTACTGACGATGTGTGGATGTTAACATTTAAGATGATTTTAATGTGGTATTATCCTTATATAAAATTACCCAGGTGCCTTAAAGGGGCCCAATCACCTATAAAGCATGTTGAATTAACAATAAAAATAGCTTCTTCCCTGTAAAATAAATTTGTACCTGAAAAAATATTGCCCTGAAACAGTTTCCTTACTCCCGTAATCGAGTGTTATGAACAGTGGACCGGGCGCGATCACTGGTGTCAACATAAACACAGCGCGTGGGACATTGTGCATCGCTGAGCCAAAACACCTGCTAATCATATGATGCCCTGACTGACAGAAATGTTGAACATGTTCCCGCTGGCTGAAACATTACGTTCCCGCTTACAACTGGACCTCCGGTCATGCAGCCTTGTTATGGTTAACAGACCCAGGTAGACGGTGTTTACAAACATGCAGAGCCATAACAAGGTCTTAAAAAGCCGTATGCGAGGTACTGAGACTGTGTGCTGGGATGGTTTTGCTGGGGAAACTTTTGTATAATGCATAACTGAACTGATAGTGTGAAAAATTGGCATAATATTGCTTCTTAATTTGCCCCATTAACTTAAATATTTATTTTACAACATGGCCAGATGTACTCAGATTCTTCAACTCATTTTATGACGCAGACTTTTTGCCAAGCCAAGTTCAGAGATGAAAGTGGGCTGCCAATAAAGCCACTTGGCTGACACGGCTCTGGAGTCTACGTTATTATACATATCTAATACAGGGCCAATTGCTAAATCAGAGAGATAGACGTGAATATAAGACAAAAGTTTTGTCAGGTATATAATGCACATTAACAGATTCACAGTCCACATAAAGAATGTAATTACCTCCGGCGTCTGTATGGCAAAACTGCGTATGAAGTGAACATATGCAGTGTTAATTAATTAGATCGGGAAATATATTAGTAAAATTGTATGAGCTTTCCATTTTTTCTAGTTATTTTCTCAGGTGTCACTCTTAAACAGAACAAGATCCATAAATACAGAAACAGTAAAATAAATTTGTGTTTACGTACAATTTCTAATGGTGCATTTTAAAAAAGTTATGTGCCACTTATTTAATAACAGGTTTGAATATAGTTTTCACACATGAACAACTACTGGAGTAAAGCTCCAAGGGCCACAGATGTAGAAATTATGGTCAATATATCCATGGATATTTTTTTTCTTAAGATCAATATTCTTTACAGCTGTTCAACCAAATCTTATAAAGCACTGAACACATAAAAGACAGAAATTTTTTTTAATTTGCTTGGTGTACTTTTCATGTATAACGAAATTATAATAATCTAAATACAGATGTAAATAGACACGGCTCCACACCACATCACTGTGAGATGACCATTTACCTAGTGACGTGAAAGTTACCTGGCTGTTTACCATGTGAAATCACAATGACATAGCAGTTTACTATGTCACATAAATCTGTTCTTGAAAAGAGTTATTAACTTATTTAAAGTACTTCTAATTTATTTATAGAATTCATGTTCTGTCTCATCCTTCTTGATGTTATTCTTGTATCCCTTTTCAAAGTCCTTTGGCAAGACCACATAGCGATTCTCTCTCACAGCCTGCATTCCAGCCTGAAAAAGAGAAAATATAAGTACAAAGACTGACAGAATATCAAACAGGAAGCTACCTGTAATGATATTATCAAAGCAGCTGTGCAGCTCCTTAATTTTATTTTTTTTGTTAAAAGCTTGTGCATCTAACTGAACATAACATAATGTTACATACCACTTCTGTACACACTGACCATAAAATTCTAGAATTATACAAATGCTATGGATTTTTTATGATATTATCTTAGACGGCATCTGTGTTTGTTGCATCGTTAATTTGTTTTCCCTAGCCCACATTTATTTGGTATAAGCAAGTTAAAAATGAGAATGGACAGTGATATTAACACGCCTCAAAACATTTTTAGCATTTAGTCTCAGTGGTGTCAAAAAATTCAATCAATTATCCAAGACATAAGAACAGTAAGTCCAGAAATGAACAGGAAAAAGGCATGTCAAATACAGTTGATAGATCTTTTATTTCAAGCTGATGCATCTCTGGCCTTATATTCCAAAGTGGACCAAATGAATTAAAGGTACTTGTATATTATAATACCTACATCATATTTGGTCTACATAAATGACTATTCTGAAGACGGACTTCAGCAGGGTGTTGCTGGGTGTTAATTATTACTGTCAAGGCCTAAAACTGAACAACCATTGGGGATAAAACAATTTAGTTTTATTACTTAGCACTGCTTTAGATTGCCGAAATGTTGAAAACAATGAACTTGCACAACAAACTCATAAAACTTTACCTCCTGACAGATGGCGTTGATGTCAGCGCCGCTGATCTTATCAGGACGAGCGACATAATCCTCGAGATCAACGTCCTCACTCAGGTTCATCTTGCCTGTGATGGTGGAGAAAATCAGACGCTTTTGACGACGATCTGGCATCGGAAACTCAATCTTACGATCCAGGCGACCTGGACGCAACAGTGCAGGGTCAAGGGTATCTGCTCTGTTTGTGGCCATGATCACCTATAAAACAATAACATAAAAAAACGACAGGTCAAAGAGGTTAGCAGAGGATTACTCTGTTAAATTTTGAGCATGAGAATTTGGTTATGAGAGAAGCAATTGAACACTGACATGATTTCTGGCATTTTACTGAAATGTCAAGTCAATTTAATGAAACGGGTGTTATAAGCAAAAGTGATAGTTAAGAGTATCAGGAAATCCTATAGTTTAGTTATCCCTGATGCAGATGTTCTTGTAATACACTGATTTATTTTATAGGCATGTGAGATACTGCATAGATGTCATGAGGTAAGTTAAGGATTATGGACAGCAAAGGATAAAATGGCAGTTTCGATGGGATTTGAAATTCTATTAGGAGGATGCTGTGTAGAATTCTTATACTGTGGCTATACACTGCATCAATATTGTTACTCTCAACCACTGCTTGCCACAGCCAGGTTTACTCTGTTTCATCACCAGGTGGCTCACACAGGGCAAGGAATGTTCAGACTAACTAGATATTTCTTGGCACCGCAGGTGCCATAGTATCCCCAGACAATTAATCCCCCCCCCCCCCCCTTTAAGAATAGGCCCCCTATCTTCAGCAACAATTAATATCAGACCACACTCATAGAAAAGGTCATTCTCATAGAAAAGGTCATGATCCAAATTTCAATATACATCATCCCCTAACCCATGTCTATGTATATGCAAGAAATCTGTCCATTAGTTTTTGACTTATAATGCTCACAATACTGTTAAGTGGCAATGATGGGGTATTAAACGGCACGAAAACAAGTAAAAGAATAACAGGTGGCACCACCTGTTTCCCGTACATGACAACACTATCCAAGATCTTCGTTCAAGTTGATTTTTGGACCAATCAATGCATCCCTTATTGAGAAATTAATGATTTTGTGTGATTTTCACCATATATGGCAATATTCAAGGTCAAGGCCACTCATTGGAAAGGTCATGACCCCTATTCAAATAAACATTATCCTATAACCCATATCCATGTATATGCATAATATGAAAGAAATTTGTCCATTAGTTTTTGACTTATAATGCTCACAGTACTGATAAATGGCAATGATGGGGTATTAAACGGCACAAAACAAGTAAAAGAATAACAGGTGGCGCCACCTGTTTCCGGTACATGACAATACTTTCCAAGATCTTCGAACATGTTGATTTTTGGACCAATGCATGCATCCCTTATTGAGACATTAATGATTTTGTGGAATTTTCACCATATATGGCAATTTTTCAAGGTCAAGGCCACTCTAATAGGAAAGGTCATGACCCCAATTTATATATACATCATCCCATAATCCATGTCTATGTATATGCATAATATGAAAGAAATCTGTCCATTAGTTTTTGACTTATAATGCTCACAGGTTATAAATGAACTGTTAAGTGGCAATGATGGGGTATTAAACGGCATGAAAACAAGTAAAAGAATAACAGGTGGCGCCACCTGTTTCCCGTACATGACAACACTATCCAAGATCTTCGGTCAAGTTGATTTTTGGACCAATGCATGCATCCCTTATTGAGAAATTAATGATTTTGTGTGATTTTCACCATATATGGCAATATTCAAGGTCAAGGCCACTCATTGGAAAGGTCATGACCCCTATTCAAATAAACATTATCCTATAACCCATATCCATGTATATGCATAATATGAAAGAAATTTGTCCATTAGTTTTTGACTTATAATGCTCACAGTACTGATAAATAGCAATGATAGGGTATTAAACGGCACAAAACAAGTAAAAGAATAACAGGTGGCGCCACCTGTTTCCGGTACATGACAATACTTTCCAAGATCTTCGAACATGTTGATTTTTGGACCAATGCATGCATCCCTTATTGAGATATTAATGATTTTGTGTAATTTTCACCATATATGGCAATATTCAAGGTCAAGGCCACTCTAATAGGAAAGGTCATGACCCCAATTTATATATACATCATCCCATAACCCATGTCTATGTATATGCATAATATGAAAGAAATCTGTCCATTAGTTTTTGACTTATAATACTCACAGGTTATAAATGTACTGTTAAGTGGCAATGATGGGGTACTAAACGGCACGAAAACAAGTAAAAGAATAACAGGTGGCGCCACCTGTTTCCGGTACATGACATTACTATCCAAGATCTTCGGTCAAGTTGATTTTTGGACCAATGCATGCATCCCTTTTTGAGAAATTAATGATTTTGTGTGAT
The DNA here is from genome assembly GCA_026874595.1 of Sipunculus nudus. Classification (NCBI taxonomy): domain Eukaryota; kingdom Metazoa; phylum Annelida; class Sipuncula; order Golfingiida; family Sipunculidae; genus Sipunculus; species Sipunculus nudus. The sequence continues at coordinate 77,250,855 of CM049308.1, read as the reverse complement.
TTTCACCATATATGGCAATATTCAAGGTCAAGGCCACTCTCATAGGAAAGGTCATGACCCCAATTTAAATAAACATCATCCCATAACCCATATCTATGTATTTGCATAATATGAAAGAAATCTGTCCATTAGTTTTTGACTTATAATGCTCACAGTACTGTCAAGTAGCAATTTTGGGGATGTTAAACGGCACTAAAACAAGTAAAGAATAATAGGTGGCGCCACCAGTTTCTGGAACATGACAACCCTATCCATGATCTTTGATCAACTTGATTTTGGGATCAATCCATGCAAGTTTTCTTGAGATATTTAAGAATTTGTGTGATTTTCCCCAAAATTGAACCTATTCAAGGTCAAGGTCACTCTCCTAGTTGAGGTCATGACCTCATTTTAAATAGGCGTCGTCCTCTCACCCATATCTATACATATACCAAGTTTGGTAAAGATCCGTGAAATATTTTTTGAGTTATTGTGTCCAAAAGAAATCTCTGCGGCGGCGGCGTGACCGTGCCTAAACCATAGTATCTCCAGACTATGTCTGGCGATACAATGAGAGTGGGATATTACATAGTGCATCCAAGTTTGAAACCTTTTGTAGCCTACCCTTTTAAGTCCTGCACATTATGGTTAATGTGTCAGTGTTTTTGTGTTGCAAAATCTAATAAACCCTGTTATGTAGAGGAGTGATCAAGACAGAGGAGGCACTGAATGAATGCAGCATATATCCACTGCGTCAAGAGTGCTGATGATGTGATAATGTATCAAACTGTAAGATACCTTGACATTGACAGTCTGATCAAAGCCATCCATTTGGTTCAGCAACTCCAGGAGGATTCTCTGGACTTCTCTGTCAGCTGTAACAAGAATAAGCATGATCTTTAAATAATAATGGTGACAAGGCCCATATTATTAAAAAAAAAACCTGTTATCCCCATCAGAGTCCTTCCTGTGAAATAACAAATATTCATTGTATTAAAATCTGAGAGAGTTCTTAGGTCTGAATTAACATACACAAAATTGATTTCCATCCGATAGGAACCCAGTAGCTAACACAACAATGAATAACTTATAAAGATATGATCAAGTGGTTTAAAGGGAAAGTATAGTGGACCAAATTTGCTCCAAATAGTACATGTACAATTTTCAGCAATATAACTTGATACATGCACATCTTGTGAACATCTGTTTCAAATATTAAGACATCTAATGATGATGTAAAATAAAAGTGTTAAGTGTTTAGCATGAGTATTGGTAGTTCTTGTACTGAAGTTTTTTTATTTTAATTTTCAGGAAAATTAATGATAACTGATAACTAAAGGTTACTAAATAAGATACAGGCTTAAAATTTGCACATTATTTTTCAAGGGCAGTTTATTAAGATTTGAAGTTATTCATGTATTTGCCAACATTTCATTAATTGCAGGATTTCAATTGTCACTGATGTTGTGTGTATATTAAAGATATAATATTTGTGATTACCTCCTGTCTGAGCATCGAACCTCTTGGTAGCAATGGCATCAATTTCATCAATGAAGATAATAGCTGGGGCATTCTCCTTGGCCAGTCTGAACACATCACGAACCATACGAGGTCCCTCTCCAAGGTACTTCTGTACAAACTCTGACCCAACCACTCTGATGAATGCAGCTGTGAGTGTAAAGAAAGACTTGGATTAACAAATGGAACAGCAGAATATGGTCTGTGTTAATTCTTTAAAAGACCACTAGATGGCAGCTACAAGTAGTTTTATTCACAACTGCAACACGTCAGAGGTTCTAACAGATATCTGAAAAAAAAAATCATTATTGCAAGAACTGAACCAAGAGAGAATCAATAAAGATTAGAGTTGTTTTATTAATATTACTTTAACAGTAAAAAAAATTTGTCTACAACATGCAATGCACATTCACATGAACTGAATACAGCCTCCACTGGAGGCTTATACATAGTGAAGTGTAAACCGAAATATTTATTAATTTGAATTTAAATAAATTATATGGCCTTTGTTGAAATAAAATAGCTACCCTGCTCATTATCCATTTTAAAATTTCTTATGAACATTCAGCTTATTTTTTTCTATACCAATTGTCCAACCCAGGTGGTAGGCAAATTTTACCATTACTCTCTGTAAACAGCCTTACTGGTAACCATCTAGTGGTACAAGTGTATAATTCTACATAACCTACCTGTGGTATGATGAGCCACAGCCTTAGCCAGCATGGTCTTACCGCAGCCTGGTGGACCATACATAAGCACACCTCTTGGAGGATCGATGCCGATCTGTTTGTAGAGGTCAAAGTGCGTGAGTGGCAGCTCCACCGCCTCTCTGACCTCCTGCTTCTGTATGTCCATACCACCAATATCAGCATACGCGACATCTGGCTTCTCATCTACGGTAAAATATACAATACTCTGAAGGTCCAATGCAGGAACATGTTACTCAAAATATAACCTGGTGCTTCTGATCTACCAAGTATAAGTTTTATTTTTTTTTTCATGGTGACAAGTTAAAAAAAAAACATGCAGAATAATAAAAAATTTACATAAAAAGTTATTTTGGTATTTTTTTTCCTGGACATATTCTTTATTATACATAGACTGCTTGCAAATCCTATTCAAACTAATGGCTAAATAACATAATATAGCTTCTTACATAATACTCTGTCTCAAATCATATTTTATGATATTAACAACCACAGCGCAAGTTCTTATTTCTACTTAAAGTTTTTGTGTGAGCATATAAATCAATACAGTAAATTAGGAAACTGTGAAACAGATATAATAAACTGAATTTAATGAGCTAACCTTAACAGATATTATATACGAGTGAAATTTACAAGCTAACTGAACATACAAATGTTTGACCAGCACAAAACAAGACTGAAGTACCTGACTGCAGCATGGTGATGCTGCTGTCAGCCTCGGGAGGCAGCACATCCACCAGGGCATTGCTGTGCTTGTGGAGGGCCACACTAGCACTGGGCTTCAGAAGTTCTCGGTCAATAGTTGACAAGATCCTCACATAGTAATTGGACCCTAAAAAAGAGAGTATATTTCCACATAGAGTGACATATACATACTGTACAAATGTCAGACACTGACAGATGTGCTTTGTATTGTAATGTACACTCCCAAGACATGTTAACTGTCACATGTAATCACAGTGACAACTAAAAGCTCTGGGATAACCAAGATGACACTGATGTGACAGGTGATATTTGAATCTTACCAAAAGGAATACATCAGTTCCACTTTCAACTTACTCATACCAAAACCAACCTAATTATTTTTTTTAAATCTGCCAAGTATTAAAGCTATCCTGTTACACATATATAAACAGAGCTAACCACAATACTGACAACATGAAACATCAGATGGTGGGGCTAGCCATCAGCAGAATGTTCATACTGGTCATTTAGCTCAGGATAGTGATGAATTATTGAAAATATCAAGATTTTAAAAACAAGGAGACAGTAGCATTTATGTAGTTTCTTATTTTATAATGTTTTTTCATGACTCTGTATGCCACAAGAGGGGTCTTTTCCATTTTAATAGTGTTATAATTACAGATCAAGGCCATAAAAAAATAGAGAAACGACAGAAATACTACATGTTCAATTGCATTAATCCTGCCTTAAACCATTTTATAAATCTATAGATGTCTTTCCTGTATGGTTTCCCAAAGCAATGGCTTTAACAAATTAATAAACTGTTCAGATTGTTATATCTGTTTACAAAGAAATGTACCAATTTATGGTGCTGGTTCCAACTGAAGAAAGTGAAAATCAGACTTATCCTACATCAGATCATCAATTGATATACTGACACTGGTATTATTGGTAAATAGTGCCAGCCTTATCATATGGTGAACTTAAATGTTAGGCAATGATCAAAACTCCTGAAATCAGTGTATGATTATTTACTGTATAACTACTTCACTACAACATCTCACCTGTTGTAGATCCAACGATGCCTGTGTTTTGATCGACAGCTTCCAGGAACTGACCGATCACGAGCGGCACACTCTGTATACGCTTCACCTCCTCCTGAGCGTGGAGGTATTCCTTCTTTAAATTCTTCTGTTCATCCTTGATATATTCCTCTTGCACCTCCAAGAACTCAAGCTGTTTCTGCAGTTTCTATTATAAAAATAAAAACAAAAATACTGCATTTTACACAGAACCTAGATTCCAAACTGATCTGTGCCTGATTTGTGAACCATTAAACACACTGAATAATTAATTTCAAAGTAAAACTTTTAACATTTTGTCAAAGTGGATATTCTTTTAATTCTTATAGAACATATTATCATACATTAAGTTAAAAGATCATAACTGTATACATTACAATGGTGTACCCTAAATATATCATTTGCAGAACCATGAAGAAACTTCCTAAAATAGTTAACGTACCTAGGTGATAAAATAATTAATGTTCATAAGTATGTTCAAAACCAAACTTAGTGTTTCTTTGCAGTATAATTAAAGGATTATTCAGTGTGCATAATCAAGATAGTGTTCATGTTTAAATGTTTAACTGACAGTGTTTGAGTAAACCAATTTTGGAAAGAAAAGTTGTTAACCTGCATCAACACCAGAGCTTTAATGTACACAGTGACATCTAGTGTCAAACTGAGAAATCAAAGGGAGTAGCAGCTGCAGGTGTTCTATTGTGTATCAGATGACTTTGTGATTCTTTAATTGGTATCTCTTCTGTTTATGTTGGGCTTAATTGCTCTACTGGCACACTGGATTTGTAAATTACAGCTGCATCAAATACATGTCGTGAAAATATGTGGTCAATATGTTATGTTGCAGATCTGTCTAATATTATGCCATGTGCCCCTGAGCAGTGAGCAAAGTTGGACATGGTCCTCTCCCACCAAGCTCTGGCCTTTACCATACCTTGAACTTGACATAGAGATCGTCCACATCCACTCCAAGTGGGTCCAGGTGAGTCACAGTCTGTGCTGTTCCCGGCCGGGACTCTGTTACAGTGCTCTCCTCCTTCAGTAAAGTTAAGACAAGAATCCAGATAAAACATGGTGTCATACCTGTAGTTAAAATGTCACAGAACTTCAAAGGTAATGTTTTATGAAAGCCAACTATTCATCTACCTTTTTTCTTTTTCTGGCTAGTAGTGACCTGAAGGCAATTTCTGTTAAGAAATGTTCTTATAACTTCTGTGATGGAGGTATAAGGTTTTTTTTTTATTTACAAACTGTTAGTAAACATGGTATATGCGATAATGTTGACAAACAGGAAACAAGGTACCCTAAAGTGTTAGGTTGAATAATTACAATATGTACATAAGTTGAAAGATCACTTGTTGCAAAAACCCTTTGTAAAAATCCAGATCATCTGAGGTCTGGGTCCACTTTTGTATGTGTTTGGATCATTTTGGCTGGTACCCCACGTTTTAAATGTGGAGATAAAAACATAATGAACAGTCTGTGAGTGGTGGGATATGGGTTTTCTGGCCTGTTTAATAAAAGAGATTATCTTTAGTTTATAGACATCAGAATATGCCCCTTTAACAGTAGCAAAGAGAATAAAAAATCCCAATAAGCACAGAGCCTCCCACAGGGAACCAATCAAACCCCAAGGTGACAAACACTTTAAAATTATATTATTACAGTTTAATGCAGTTGGCGGTCATGGCATGTGCATGGTGTGAGATTCAATCTCTTTCAGTAATGTCCAAAACACCTGGACACATTAAGCACAAAATCAGGTCTTTTGTGTGGTTTCAAAAGTAGATGGAATGGTAAACTCCAGCATCTATCTGTCAAGATGTAATCATTAAGACGTAAATGCTAAGATGTAAATGTTTTTTCCCGAAAGCACATGAGAAGTTACATATGCATTTGAGCATTTGGCCATGTACCAGATGTCATGACAGATTTTGCATGAAGTGTCAGTTAATGAGCCTGGTGGCAGATGCTCTGATAGTATTTCTTTCTTGCCATTAATTTAAATGATTTTATGGTGCATGCAAATATCAGTTCCCCAAATATTCTTAAATGACCCACTGGCAGGCTTCGCATTTAACCTGGTAAAGTAGGTACCCAGTGGGTAAAACCTGGGTTAACAGTATTTTACCAAGGTTTGACCTATGTTTTACCCAGTTTTTACCCAAGCTTTTTCCCTATGTTTATTTGCTTTTATCCAGAATAGCCAGAGCTTAGTTTCTCTTTGATTGGTCAGCAGAAGTTATACCCACATTTTTTGGATATTGGTAGCAAACCTAGTTGCTCTGACTGCATCACCACTGCCTCTTATCATTCAAAATGTAACTCATGTTTGGCTGTGCAGAGCACATAACTTCAATCAATACTAGGTATAAGGGGTAAAACAAAGTAATAATGGGTAATACCTGGGGAAAACCTATTTTACCCAGCCTGGGTTTTACCGAGGCTAAAACATTGGTTATACCCTGGTGATGGGTAAAACCCGAGAACCCTGCCAGCTGAGACTTTGTTTCACTTCATATATACTGCTGGTGTAACCCAACAGGTCCTAACACAGGACTCATTTCTATAGTTCACAAAGAAAACATTGTCTCTATATAATTTATAAACCTTGCCTTCATTTCATCTGGGATTGTCACCTGCCACCCAAGTATCAATATGAAATATCATTTGAAAAATGAGTTGACCTGTAGCTCTTACATGGGTTCTACATGAAATGACACTAATTCTGCACAAATAGAGCATGAAAAATATCAATTAACAGCTGAGATCTTATAGCAAACGGACAGATGGACACTACGAGAAAACAAATGCAGATGGTGCCACTAGTCTTGAATATGAGATGGGGGGTATCCAAGATCTATATACATGCACAATATCAGGCCAATAGGACAAACCACTCCTGAGGAAAGGGCATCAATGTATTCTATATAAACAGAAAGGTAGGTGGCACCATCTGTCTGGTCTATGAGAAAACTCTCTGAGATGGAAAAGACATGCCATATTTCAGACCAATAAATTTAATCACTTCTGAGATAAGAGTAATTTCAACCAAAGCCAATGCATTGATGAATGTCATGCAGGAACGTTTGTGGATGGTGCCACTAGTCTTTAGTATCCAAGATCTACAGACATGCACAATTTCAGCTCATAAGACAAAACCATTCCTGAGAAAGGAGCACTAATTTATTCTACAAAATTGGGAAGGTAGGTGGTGCCACCTGTTCGGTTTACAAGATTACTCCAGAAGATGGATAAACATGCCAAATATCAGAAACACATTGAACCACTCCTGAGATATGAACAATTTCACCTGAAGCAAACATATAGATGGATGCCAGGCAAAAATATTGCAGATGGCACCACAAGTCTTGGGTACGAGATGGAGGTATCCAAGATGGATGCACATGCAAATTTCAGAATAAAATATTGGACCACTCCTGAGATATGAGCAATATTCACCCAAAGCAAATGTATGGATGTTGAGCCCCATTTTTGTTTTAACAAAAAAACGAACAGAAAAATGGAATTAGGGGTTCAAAAACAGAATTACATTCAGGGTTGGCACAATCTTCCCGGAGGGAAGGGAAGGGAAGGGAAGAAATACTTTCTTCCCGGAAGGGAAGAAATACTTTCTTCCCACCATTTCTTCCCAGGGAAGAAATAGATTTACAACATACCTGTCATTCACGTTGTTCAAGTGACATTTTGGCATATCATATTTGTGCAAATCAGAGAGACAACTTTTGTTATATAAAAAGCTTGCAAACAGACCCTTAGTAGGTGATTGTTATGTGATTTGAGTGATGGGGCTAGATGGTATAGTCTTTAGCCGAGTTGTTGTTGCTGGTGCTGAAGGCTTGGCTTCTGCTGAGTGATTAAGATGAGTACATACACTGCAGGGATGGAGTTTGGCTTGTAGATTTGAGCTGGTGTTTGGCTGAATAATTAGGATGAACTCAACATGAGTACATACCCTGCAGGGGTGGAGTTTGGCTTGGACAGTTGAGCTGAGTAATTAGGATGAACTCAACATCAACTCACACTCCAGTGGACTTGAGCTGGTGTTTGGGTGAATAATTAGGATGAACTCAACATGAGTATATACCCTGCAGGGGTGGAGTTTGGCTTGGACAGTTGAGCTGAGTAATTAGGATGAACTCAACATCAACTCACACTCCAGTGGTGCCTGCACTGTGGGGTTGGTTTTCCAGCTGAGTAATTAAGATGAGCTCAAGCTGAGTTCATTTTGAGTAACTGCTCACTAATGAGTAGATTACTTAGTTACTGGTCTAGAGGAGGGCTGATATAACCTGACCATATAAAACATTGACATAACTGATCTGCCTCAGTCTGGATGAGTGAGATAAAGTGTCAGTGTCACTGTTCTCAGTTTGTCAGTTTGATGATTTTATAATGTACAAGGGTGGCAGGAATAGGAAGCCAGTATGGGCTCACTACACAGAAGTCCAGACAGATGGAAAAATGATGGTTGAATGCAACTACTGCAAAAGTAAACAGCTGCCTAAAGCATGCAGAATGGAGAATCACTATAAGAAGTGTACCAGCAAGCCAAGTGTTACAGCACCTGTGGGAAATAAGCGCCCACTGATTTCCGAAGATGTCTGCGAACAACCACCTGCCAAGAAGATATCACAAGGCGGCCTTGATGCTCATGTGTTGCGCACATCAGAGAGTTCAAAGAACAAGATTGACCAGAACCTAGCCAGATTTTTCTTCGCCTGTAATGTTCCCTTCTCAGTTGTGGAACATCCATCCTTCCTGGCATTGTTAGAGACTCTACGACCAGGGTATGCACCGCCAACCAGGAAGACACTGGCAGGAAAACTTCTGGATCAAGTCTGCACGGAACTGGAGAACGAAATGAAGAAGGACCTGCAGGACCAGGTGGTTACCCTCGTGGAAGATGGATGGTCCAATATACACAATGACCCTGTGGTTGCAACATGCTTACAGACAGACTCTAAAACCTACTTTCTGGATGGTATTGAAACTGGTGATCTTCCAAAAACTGCTGAAAACTGTAAGAACTTATGTCAACAGAGCATAAAGAATGCTGAACAGCGCTTTCGTTGTGTTGTAAAAAATATAGTTACAGACAACGCAAAGAACATGGAGAGGATGAGGGATGCCCTTCAAAAAGACGATCCAGAATTGAATGTCTACGGTTGCTCAGCTCACTGGTTGAACTTACTTGGTGCTGATTTGACTCCTACTGCTGTCATCAAACACATTGTAGAGATAAACAAGTACTACCGTAATCATCATCGTCCATCAGCCTGGTTGAAGGAGCACACAGGTAGTGTTAGACCTCAGCTTCCTGGTGACACCCGCTGGAAAAGTCAGCTTCACACAGTGGACACCTACCTGACCAACCGAGCATTCATGGTACTTATCACCCAGGACCATGAATGTGACATTGATCGAAGCATTTTTACCAAGGTCAATGATCACAATCTCTTCTGTCAAGCCAGGGATCTACGAGATCAGCTCAAGCCTATCGCTAATGCTCTTGACATCTGCCAACGTGACAACACTGGTCTTGCCCAAGCGTGTGAGGTTTGGCTGGACCTACTGGATCATCCAGAACTCCAGGGCCACTGTCTCCAAGAGATTCAACCAAGCAGTCCAGCCATGTCTACTGGCAGCTCACCTACTACATCCAACATACCAAGGTCAGCGACTCACTACTGGACAGCAGCAGCAAGTTATGGACTGGTTGGCAAAGCGTAACCCAGAGTACATCGCAGCTGCAATCAGCTTTCAGACGAAGTCCCCACCATATCCAGCATTCTACTTCTCTGCCACATCACTGCCTGCCGTAACTTGGTGGAGGGGAATCAAGAAATCCAGCCCTACTCTACCTGCAGGATTTGCCGAGTTAGCAGTGAATCTCCACACAGCATGTGCATCCTCTGCATCCATTGAACGCGTGTTCTCAACCATGGGTATGGTCCAGTCAAAACTTCGAAACAGACTTGGTGTGGAGCGTACAAATAAGCTTGTGTTTGCATACAGGATGCTGCGTGGAAGCCATGTTTTGGACTCAAGAATTCATTGTTCTGTATAAAATATTAGTCTAGATTGAGTGTTTATATATGAATAACAATGTGTACATATTGAACAACAGATACATTATTCTGTGGCTCTGTTATATCTTCATGTTTAGCTATGTTATATATTATTAATAAAGGTTTGTGGGAACATGTGGACAAAAGTCATTAGTTTCTTCCCTAACTTCCTTTTCTTCCCAGAAACTTCCTTATCTTCCGAGAAACTTCCTTTTCTTCCCTGGGAAGGGAAGAAATACCTTTCTTCCCGGAAGTTTGCCAACCCTGATTACATTTAACCCACAGAATATGGCGGAAAGTCAGATTTAGAGCAGATTCAAACTGCAAATAAAGAAATACTCAGCAAATATTGTTTAAAAAAAAATCTTTCAAACTGCGCCAGCAATCTACATAACAAGCAAGGTCTGCCAATTTCGGCTCACTACCGTTACAGTAAGCACCAAGCATTGATGTTAGGATTATTAACGAACATGCCTGAAATGCAGATACCCCCATTATGTGACATACAATGATGTGGTTTTGCCGTGCTGTGGTTATCAGTGGAACCAAATCAGAATTATTCCAGATGAATTCACTATTTCAGTCCATTAATCAAATGTTTTACAAAGGTTAAAAAACATGATTGCTGACCAAAGATGTGAAATTTTTTTGGGTGTAGGAGTTGCAGTCATGGTCTTGCATAACCATATTTAAGAAGCAAACGGATCAAAATCTTCTAGCGAAAAGCCTGATCTTACCGCATGGCATAGCGTCTCTGAGGCAAAATGGCTTTGAATATACTACTACTATACTTGTTTCAAATGATTGAAATGATCAATGGTAAAACGCCGACAGAACTAATCCTTACTGATTTGTTTATAGGTGAAGACCAACCGTCTTGGTGATTCGGTGAACCACATGCACTGGATTACTTACGTGTGGACCTGATGAAGAACCATTTTTGTGAAGGACCAAGTATAATTTTAAATATACATAATTAAATATGGCATCAATGATAGCAGTATTTAAATTAAAAAAAAACAGCTTATTGAACACATAATCCATTTAATCATCCTGATTTTACAAGATTTAACTCTTAAAACTATGTAGCAATTATATTACATAAAATATAAAGATAAAACAGAAAATTCCAGAATTTTGATTTGATTAAAATGGAAAATAAATATTTACAAAACAGAAAAAACGGGGCTCTACTGATGGATGCCATGAAAAAACAACTGCAGATGGCATTGGGAGGTATCCAAGATCTATGGACATCTATGGACAATTTCAGCCAAATACATTCAACAAATGACAAACAGATGGCAAATGCATGGATGGATGCCACATGAAAATGATTGAAGGTGGCACCAACAGTCTTGAGAACGAGATGTGGAGATCCAAGATCTATGTACATGCAAAATTTCAGCTAAATATATTGAACCCCTCCTAAAATATTGGCTGTTATCACAAAGTCACCCAGACTCATACTGCACATAAAGGATTGCAGATGGCGCCACCTATCTTTGTAATGCACAACTTCATAGGTGAGCACATAACTTTGCCAGGTTTTTGACTGTTAGGTCCAAGAGTCTAAGAGGAGTTCTCCAGAAACAAACATGGCAGAGGAACAAGTATGAAAACACAGTATTAGTGATTTTACTCTGCTCTGACAGACACAAGAATGCATTAATTTATGCACAACAAGTGGACCTATGGGGCTGTTTAAAACAAACAAGTAAAACTATAAAAAAGTTTATTTATACTCTTGGAATAAAAATATGAAATATTTCTCGATGATATGGAAGTCATTTATACCTTTATAAAATATTTTCAAATCTGTTTCCTTATAAGTGCTTAAAATATCACATAAAAAATGCGTTAATGTTAATTTTCAGGTTTTTTTTTATTTAAATATAATAATAATAACATTTCAAGGCTTCTGATCAATCTTTTTTGGCAGAACTACAGAAACCGGGCTGCAGCCTACCACCGGTACCTTATGCACAACTGGTGTCGCATAAACAACTGAGAATTCCCGTATTTAATTTTGCTCATAACTGGAGTCTATTATATCAGAGGAGGGGGGGTATGGGGGCGGACACTTTAAGCTTAATTCTCCTGTTCTAATAGTAAATGGTTCCCAATTTTCGCGATAGATGTCGCTTTAATCACAGCTATAAATGAACAAACTCGCCCCTGCTGGTATCTCCTCTTCACGGCTCACTTGGTAGCGTGTAGGACTCCTAGTCTAGAGATCGTAGGTTTGATTCCCCTTTCAGGCGACTTCTGATGTTTAGTACTTGTTTATGTTAGAGGAGTTTATATGACTGTAGGGACATCTACAGGGAAAAGTAGGAGTTAAAATAGGAAATGAGAGCAGACAGTTTTATTTATATTTTCATGTTCCTCAATAGAAGCGGAGCCCGCGTTCTATGGTGGCTCCATATTTTTTAAGATACATCATTATCTTTTACTAAAAATACTGTATTTGTTCTGCATACGATATCCATTTGCGACTCTCATGAGGGGACAAGGCGAAAAAACGGACGGCTACAGTGACAGCTAAAACTGTCTGACAAATGACAAATTAGACTGACCCGTTTATCGCTCAATGACGCGGCAACTTGCTAAACAAAAAACGTCTCTCACATCAAATTCCAGTTACTATGAGAAAAGAACAAGACCTACGTACAGTTCAGAAGGTTAAATATAAGCGGATATAAAATAAGGCAATAAATTTTAGAAAGTAATCCATAAATAACGATTTGATGCTTACTCTGTCTGGAACAGTGATCCCGATTTCATCCATGATGCCGGTGCGTAATGCGCATGCGCCTGGTGACATGTCACATGACTTCACAACCAGATTGTTTAGACATGGAGGCTGTGTTGCCTGTCATGCACACTTGAAGACCTTGAACTGGAAAGGTTAGACAGACGTTAACTGTAATGTCCGATCTATCCATACAGATGTAGGATACATATTAATTGGATTAATTATTTTAATAAGCCAGGATGTCCAACTCGTCAAGCAGAAACTCCACGCCAACGGGGTATACCCCAAGGAGGGTTATCCCTCCAATTATCACCAACAAAAAAGACAGAGAGTTTCTGACTCATCTGACCAGGTATATAGACCGTGAAATGCTGAAAATTGACGAGAACAACCCAGAACAGAGATACATTGTGCATAAGGCAGCCTTTGATAAGGTATGTATTGAGTTCTTTATGTATTAATAACTATTATTATATCTCTAATAATTACCATCATTATATATAATGTTTATTAATTAACATTAATTTATTTACATTAACATTAATATAAAAAAATGCTTATAATATTAATAACTAATATGGCCAGGCTACATTCCACTTTGCTAATCCATCGATCCTTGCACAGTGGCACTGAATGATGGAGAAATTATGGGCCTTTATCAGTTTATGTAAAATTTTATATAGTAATTATTGGAAAGTATGGGCCAGTTGATGTGGACTGCAAAACATGCAGTGTTTCACAGAGTTTGTAGCAGATCCTGAAAACCTCATAAGTTCAAGTTCACAGGCTCTGACATAATTTACTACGCTCTTTACACAGCGCTTTACCTATAGGGCTACTTCCTATATCGTAAGGCGCTGTTTGTTATGACCTCGTATCCTGCTTTGCAACACCAGAGGGGGGCACTGTATTTTTGACCAATCAGATGAAACTTTGTGCTGGAAGACAAAGCCAAGCGAGGAATACACGGAGCCAATCATATTCATTTCTTTTTGAGTGACAGCTCATCCCCCAGCGTAACCGTCTAAACAGGCCACAGGCTCAGAGAGAATTGCCCCTGACGTGGTTTGCTTAGGGCCTTGGGCACATAGGATGCTCGGCCGGTGAGCTGTAATTCAAACGAAACGTAACAACAAAGGCTGCGTGCACACCTCGCTGGCTGGTTTTAGTTCTGCAGACAACAGATACATGGCTACGCTAACACAGTCATAATGTCATAATCAAATCGGTCGATGATGCGAGAATGCAGAGGGAGCAATTTAAATTCGACGGGAAACTCATCAAACGGCGCTTGAAGCGCGGCATTGGGCGGAGCCAGGATGCCTGTCGAGTGTTTGTTTATTGGCATCTGATTGGCTGCTTGTCACATCGTACGCACGTTTATTTCAGTGTACAACAAACCGCCATCTGGTGTCTAAATATATCATTAACGGTCAAAGCTGGCAGCGTGAAAATCAGTTGCTTCTTTAGAAGCGCAAGATTTCCGCTGCCTCGGGAGCGTAATAATTTACAAGAGGCTCCAATTCAGCCTGTGCATAGATAGATCTGCATTATTTTGCTGTGCAGACTATACATTATTCAAAGATAGAAGATGTTAAAAATTAATAGTTAAAGCAGATCATATTGATTTGTCAAATATCCTATGGACATACAATACAATAAAAGTATTATTTATGGAATCCTCTTAAAAGTGAATCATCAGACAAAAGCTATATTGACTCAGGTTAACATGGATCAGTGGGCACCAGTTCTATAATTCATTAAGGAATGGTTGAATAATTGGTGTTGTCTCTTTCTCATGACCAAATTTTGCAACTCATTGCACTATCTAGATAAAAAAATTATTTTTGATTACAAATTTCCATTTTTGATGGCCCTTGAAAATGAAGAATTTGCTGAAGGAATTTTTGTACACTACAAATAATTGATTTTGTGACTGCCTTCAAGCAGGATATTGTGACAGATTTTTTTTTGTACACTACAGATAATTGACTACGTAACAGCTTACAAGCCGATCCTAACAGCTGTCAAAGCAGAATATGAGGACTGTATAGAAGCCATCCAGAGAGGGCAGCGCGAGGCGTTCTACCTCCAGGGGAAATTATCAGCCATGGCCCATGAACCAAGCACGTTACGGAACTACAGGAAGAGAGCAGAAGAGCTTGACCAAAAGTATCATCACATTATACAATCTTTTAACTTTCATAAAAGTCTGTGTTTCAATGTAACTTTAATAATAACCATAGTTTATGAAAGTAAACTTGATGTTCTCTACTCATTATCTATACACTGCCAAGAAAATTTTTCTTATTATAAGAATTTTTTCTTCTGATAAGATTACTTTACTTGCTATCAGTAAAAGATATGGTAAAGAAAAACTTCTTGGGATATGATGATGAAGGAAATTTTCTTATGATGAGATAATATATCTTGTCCTAAGAAATCAAGATAAATTTTCCTGACTTTAAGCATGATGATTATAAATCAAGAAAAAAAAATATCTTGAGTGTTTCTTGTCAACAGAAAATTTTCTTTGGATAATAAAAATAATCATTTCAAGAAAAGTATTTTGGCAGTGTATTAATCAGTGTGCTCTAGTGTCATCACTTGCTTCTGAGATCTTGCTTTGTCATCTTTTTTGTTGCATGTGTCAGTGGAATTGGCTTTCAGTTTACAGCCAGCTGAGTTCAGATTGGACATTGGATTTGTGCTTTTTAAACAGAATACCGTTATATAGGAAACAAAGAACACACCAAGACTCTGTTTGCCTTCAAAGTAGGGCAATAATATATCAATACAGTCTTGAAGTCATCCCTCATAGTCATAATTAATTGTCATTGAAATCGTTAAAATTAACTGCTGTTTTGCATCAACCACCAGTTAAAACTGTTCAGAACTGGTGAATATAATAATAAGGGCAGGTGTGAGCTATTGATATGTCAATATATCCATCCATACAAGATTACCATAGATAATTAATTGTTCTGACAAGAATAAGTGCGAGTATGGATTTCAGTTTGTATTGTACATTTGAGGGGCAAAATGTGAACTTCTTTCATTTAATTCTCAGATTCTCAGTATGAAAAAAAACAGCAGTAAACTTTTGTCATTAATTTTCAGGTTGTCCATAATAAGAAGAGATAATGTCAGGCTTCAGCAGCAGCTCGCTTTCTTGCGAGCAAACAGGGAAGATCGTGAACAGCGTGCCAAAGAAACGATGGAGCCTCCTAAGAGGGTGATCAAGAAAGACAAACGACACATACCTGGTACAAATAATTATTTAACAGCCAATACTTTCAGCAATTAATGTTCATGTAGTATATTCATCTCTGTGAGCTGGGATGGTAGTCATAGTACAAACTTATTTTTTATATGTTTCGATTCATAATGGAAAATGGTATCTTCCTGTAGATTTTAAATATATCAGAGTAATCCCAATTCCATGAAACCTTACATACCAGACACATAGAGATATACAAATAAGCTATCACAAATGGTCATTCATGACTATATATGTAAATGAATATGTGTATATGAATGTGTGTTTTCTGTATGAAACCACAAATAATTACTTGCAGATGAGCAAGTTGCGCTAAGGTAGAATTTGGCACAACTTGGTTTCTTTAAGTGTTTTTACCATATCTGAATATCCACCTTGTAGGCCTGACACTGCAGCAGTCAACAGACCTGAAAACACTGACTAAGGAGCTGGAGAAGCTGGAAAAGCAGTACAAAGAAATGAGTATCAGCCACAGAACAAGGTCAGGATAAAACGGAGATACAGATTCTTATGGCTGCAATGATATTTTACACTCCTTATGCAGCAGTTATACACCACAGATATCCCAGATCTCTTTTTGTGTAATCGCTGCTTTGTATAGAAAGATTTTCTGGGTTTAACCACCAGGGATGGCACAAAGCAAAGAAGTTGTGGTATAAAATGCTCGGCTCTCTCTGCTGGTGACCCAGGTTCAATCCCCAGTGTGGCTGTGAGAGTGGGTTGTAGTTGCCTGTCAAAAGTAGGTGGTTTTCTCCTCATTCTCCAGTTTCTTCCACCTCTGCAGACTGCCTAATGCTGTCATTGGTCTGATAACACTGGTTCTGGCACAGGGCTAAGGATCAGACCAATGCGAGCTGGTGTTCTGGTGTGATCACACCAGCAAGAGTGGGTTTGAAATTTGGAGCTGGATGCACAGAGAGAGACCACATTCTCATTATTCTGATCACACTTATTTGCTTTGTGCCCACTGCCCACCCTGGTGGTGAATCCAGAGAATCTTGTTATACAAAGCAGCAGTTAAACAAAAAGAGATCTGGAATGACTGCAGTGTACAACCCGCTGTGTTAAGTGCATAAGATATTTAACTCCTGATAAGATTGATATTGTGATGCTTCATTCAAGATACAATACATGTTTCAATGTACAATAGCTGACATAAGTAATTTTTGCTTACTTTCAAGGCTAATGTACTAAGCTGACAAAAGATGACTGACACAATCAGTTTTAAGAAAAAGCAGTGGTGTAACCCAACAAATTATTTCAACTGAAATTTGAACTTCCTATGCTGGTTTAATCATGCAGTAATTAGCCAATCAGACCTTGTTCAACATATTTCTGACCCACCAATGCTCTTCTTAAGTGCTGTATATTTTTAGTTGTATTGTAATCAATTTTTGCATTTTGGCTTTTCATTGGGAGATCCATTTCATAAGCATATCAAGACAAGGACATTTAATTAAAATAATTCAACATTTGAATTTGTATGGCAATACATTGGTGAACCAGTCTAACTTATAGAATCATTTGTTATTTAATATTAATCCATCTGAATATCATGTTTTTCTGTTAAAGGGGCCTGAGTTGATGAAGAAGTCTAAATTATCTAAATCCAATTTGAAACAGCATCCATTTATATAATGTCTTTTCCTCTTTGTCATGTTCAAATCTAAACCTCTTTCAAATTTCCTTTTTGTATCATTATAAAACTTGCATTAGCAGATAGCAAAACTTATGTGTAAAATGTCAAATCATGATTTCGTGACATTAGTTTGAATATTAGATTTGATGCTAATTTTGAAAAAAAAGTAGGAGAAGTAAATTGAATTAAGGCACATCAACACAAGCTATGTTTATATATTTTATTACATAATATTTTATGTTTGTAAATGCTTTTTTATTCTCTTATATTTAGTAGAATATTTAATATATATACTATATCACAGGTATTCACCAAAAGAAATCAAAGACAACCTAAAGGAACAGCTAGGACTGAAGGTGAACATGAGAGATCATCTTACAGACGAAACAACCCTTCTTAAAGCCAAGAGACACAAACTTAAAATAGCAGTAGAAGCTGCCGAGGCATACAACAAGCTTCAACCCCCACACCAAACAATAGGAGATGCTGTTGTCATGGCTCTTGCTAAGGCTGGGCCAATCCATATTTCAGAAAAGGGTATGCAATATTGTATTCATGACTTGTTCACATGTGAACCTGCTTTAAGCAGTACAGCATAGTACTGGCCTAATCTTGATATTATATACAGTAAAACCTCGAAATTATGACCTTGATCAAGTGGTCACATTTTTTAGGTGGTCATCGAAGTGAGGTCTCATATAAAGAGCCAAAAAGAATTGGGACCATGAACAAGTGGTCATTAATTTGAGGTTGTCGCTAAACTGAGGTGGTCGTAAGTGGAGGTATAACTGTACCAGTTACTTTGACATCCTCTATATACTATCAACAACAATTTATTGTGTGTAGGAAGATAAATATTTCATATAAAGCACATAAAGTTTGCTGATGTTTGTTTAGCCACCTTCTCTATTAAGGGATTAATAAATAAAAGTATGATGTATGTGATGTAAAAAATACATGTCACTAAGTATATCTTTATATCTTACAGAGGAGGGGATGCCCCGCGGAACGTCTTCCAGCACCGCATTTGAGGAGGATGACCCATCAAAGGAGAAGGAGGCGGAAATGATGCTGGAGTACATTGAGAAGTTTAACGAGCTCCTTGAAGATCGCAAGTATGAAGAAGCAGCCATCCATGCAGCCAACAGCCCCAAGGGCATCCTACGTACCCCAGAAACACTACATCGCTTCCAAGGTTAATATATACTTGTATACTAAATATTACATATTTAAAGTAGTACATTCTAAATACCACACAAATTTTACATAATATAGTGGATAATGTTACTCAATATGACAATTACAAAATTGGTTCCAAGAATCATTCTGTATCTTGAGATGATAGGGGATGACAGATTTGTGAATGTTTTTATCACATTCCCTATACTTCTGAGGGTTATGTCATTCCAATGGTTATTTCCAAATATTAGTTACAAATTCTCTAAAGCACATGCTGTTTTTCTTCTTTTGAAGTCTGATTCATTCAAAACATCAGAACACACATTTTTAGGTGAGCTCATTGACTAGTGAGTCTCTTTCGTGCAGATTTGAAGAACGTCCCCCACCTGAATGGTCGGTCTCCCCTGCTGGCCTTCTGTGATGCTCTCATGTCGACGGTGCTTGCGTACGGTGTAAAACCTGGAGAATACATGTCATACGAGTGTGTCAAGTGTGCTCTGACTGAAAACAGACTGGATCTTCTGTCACACTGGATAGCACAAGATAGGTGGGTGTCATTTGTGAAATACAAACTTGTACATAGCATTTAGTTGAAACAAAGAAATATTAATGCCTTAGGTGTGTGCAGTTACATTGAATAGTATCAGAAAGGTTTATGGTCATTAGTTTAATTGAAACTGCATACATAGTACACGTCTTAACAAGAATCAAACAAGATACAATATAGGTAGGGTCTTGAGCCATTTCTGGGGATAACTCAGGTGTGCTGCCATATCTTTAATATAAACTGCATGTATAATTTTAACCAGAGCAGTTAAATATAAGAGTGAAATCTACATAATCAGGTGCTGTCAGTGGGAAATGTAAGTAACAATACATCTACATTAATCATCATGTATGTAACTTTTACGAAATGAATAGCAAATGGAAAAAAGTGAAGACATTTCAAGGAAAAAATTGTTTGGATGATGATGCAGATAACCTGTCAAAATTTATCCTAAAAATTAAATAGATAACACTGTTTTCCATAAAAGTAATATGACTTTTGACAGGAATTTCTGAATTGATGTTTCTCCATTGAACCAATGATCAGTCAGTAGGTCTTATAACATATACGTCTGGGTTTAATTTGATCTTAAACTTCATTACAGGTTAACAGTGAGTGAAAAGCTGGGTGACTTGGTGTACAACCACTGTAAGGGCAGAAACCAGGCTATGAACCAGTGTGTGTCTATAGCTGAGCGTATCTACGTTGAAGCAGGAACGCACACCAAAGCTGTGGAGTGTATGGTGCGACAATCACGTGTCAATCAGGCAATCGAGTACGCGCAGCAGAAGGCTCATTTTGACTATCAAAGTTATGTTGGGGTCCTCAAGCGCTGCCCTGTGAGCAGGTTTGCCAATGGTCTGTTTAAGAAGAAACTGAACGGGAAGCCACTGGTGCCATTGGGTGTGGTGGTAAGAACGGTTATTGAAGCAAAGAAGCCAGAAGTTGGCCTGAATCTCCTGCAGGAGTGCCACCTATCAGGATCACAAGGTATTAATAACAAAAGGATAATAGTAGAAGCTACAGTTAATTAAAAAGGAAAGAAATTAACAGAAATGAAAGCGATTAACTCTTAGTTTTGTTGAAGAAAAGGAACTGAAAATGACAAACTCATTCCTTTATTATAAATAAAGATACTGATCAGTTTACTGTATATCAATCCCAGCTGTTGTCATTCACAGAATGGTCATGTTTTAAGATTAGGCCTCATTTGACCAATATTAGTAATAATTCATTTTGTTTCTCACTGAATACTTGGTGCCTGTCTGCCTGATAAGTGCATGATACTTACAACCATAGATATAAATGTATTTACAGATAATGATCTAAATTATCTTAATTCATGACAGACTTTGTGGTAGCTTTCAAGGGAGCAGAAAGCTGCTACAGTTTGATTTCTCTAACAACTGCTTGTTTTAATAGCTATTGATATATTTGCATCAGATGCACACTGATGTACATTGTGCATATGATTTAGCTTGCAGCCAATACAAAATGTGACGACTTACTGTTGTCCCAGGAACGTATTTCAAATTGAACATGAACAAGGTTTTCTTAGCCAACACATGTTCACTATTAGAAGATGCTAATGCTCATCAATTTGTCATTGTTACTTAATGAAACCATCCACTATCATACTTTGACAACCATATTTACTAACTCCAGCTGATAAGTTTAGCCAATCACAATAGATGTATTGCAAATTCAAATTCAGCTTTCTTTTGGATCATGTGTAATCCTATATATATATGGTCCAGCACTTCTTCCTGCCCTTGAAAACAAAGCCAAACCAAACAGAGCTGAGAAACGTGATGTTTGTGAGTGATTGTTATTAGATCAGAATGAAAAATTTTCCTGTGTTCTGCCCTCCTCCAAGATTAACTGAAATATGTTAAATTACAATCTCTAAAGGTAAACCCCTCATATTATCAATCATATCATTCCAAAAGCTTATTCATAAAGAAAGTGACAAAGACTAGAAGTAGGCCTTTAAACACAAACTTACATTTTGAGGGACTAATTTCATTAAATTATTTGATACTTACCGGTAATTTCCATATGAAGTTTCATATGTTTTTGTAAAATTCCAAGTAGCAACACTGATAATGCTATAGGGTTAATTAATTATTGAATAATTATTGAATAATTTTTTAATCTTTGCAGATCCAAGAGACCCATCCAGCCCAATACGTCGTGCTGTGTTTGATGACGTTTACACAACTGAAGAACAGTGGCTGGATATCATTAAAGTCTGTCAAGAGCACGGATACGGTGATGTCAGCTTAGAGCTGCTGGCAGCAGTCACAGTGCTGAATGTGATGCAGAATGCTTCAGAAAAGGTGCAGTCCGTCTTCAAGGAAGAAAATGAAACCTTTACAGAGGAAGAAGATGCCAAAACTAGTGAGAAGAAAGATTCAAGTAAAGCGGGGTCCTCACAAGATTCCAGTGCATCTGGCTCCATGTTAAAGTTTCTCACTGCTAGACCATTATTACAGACCATCCAAACTGAGTCCTCAATAACATCCAGCCAAACTAGGTCTTCTGAGGATTCCAGCAAAACTGGGTCCACACAAGACTCTAGCAAGACTGGGTCCACACAAGACTCCAGCAAAACTGGGTCCTCACAGGACTCATCCAAAACTGGGTCATCACAGGACTCGAGCAAAACTGGGTCATCACAAAACACCAGTACGACTCAGTCCTCACAAGAGTCAAGCCAAACTGGGTCCACACAAGACTCCAGCAAAACTGGATCCACACAAGAGTCAAGCAAAACTGGGTCCACACAAGAGTCCAGCAAAACTGTTTCCAGCAAAACTGATTCTACACAAGATTCAAGCAAAACTGGATCCACACAAGACTCCAGTAAAATTGAAACCTCTCAGACTGAAGGGGGTGAGGAGAGTAGTAGTGATGACGATGCTAGTGGTTCCAGTAGCAGTGGTGATGATGCCGAGGAGGATGATGATGATGAAACTGAATCTAGTTCCAAAAATTAACAAAATGTAAATTATAATAAATGTATGATAATTATCAATTTACTGCAGTTGGCCATAATAAGATATTCATGATAATTATGATGATTATGATGATGTACCGCCACAAGATCACAAAACTTTTTGAATTTGTTGTTGTAGTGACATCACTGTGTAAATGAGACCTTTGTTGTGTCCTGAAATCATCATATTAAAGTACTTGTTAAATCACAAGCAAAAATCTTGCTTGTGAAAATTATTCAGATTTGGAGCCCAATTTTTTGAGAAAATCCTTGAATAGGATGCCTCCTTTCACAGTTTTATGGTTGTTTTGTTAAAATTTAAAAGAAAAATCAAGGTATAAGGTCTTTATCGAGTATTATTTCTCTTTACTGGCATGCTATAAAACCATGTCTACCTTATTCTGGACAGTTGTAGGATATTCCACAATGGGAACACCCCTGTAGGCAGTTGTAGGATATTCCACAATGGGAATACCCCTAAATCACTTGTGGAATCCCCCTGTTTGTCTCCTGCCTACTGAGAAAAGCATTATAAGCTGATCTCTTTGCTTTGTCCCAAGTGCTCAAAGGGTATAGACCTTTGGGATCTTAGGTGAAACCTAAGTATACCCCTTGTTTATCTGTACCTTTAATAATGAAATTTCGTTAACTTAATTCCAATGCACCGAGGCGTAGACCTTTTGTTGACGAGGAAAAAACTTCTGGTAGCCACTGTGACCGTCTGTACCCTTCACTCTCACGTCTAGTTAAAGACTGGCAGTATTGTAAAATTTGGCTTAATGGTAAAAGATATTCTAAATTTGGAAAACCATTTCGACTCTTCTGTTTAATTTATGAAAACTCCTGTATTATTTACATTTACAGGAGAAATCCTACAGTGTTATGTTTTACAATTTCCGTTCTAAAAGCAATATCGGCATCATGATATATTTTTGTGATACACAATAGTGTCACAGTGTAACCATTAGTTACAGATGGCATCCCTGATCTAAAACATACTTACTATGCGATAACAGAAGATTACAAGAGTAACTTGGTGTTACTTATCAGTACTCTTTACATTTGATAAAATTGCTATTTATTGTTATATCAGATCATTATCTCCAAGGTATAATGAAAACATTTATAAAATTGTATATAGAAGAGTTCAGGTTATTATAATTAGTGATATAACATAAATGTTGATGTTTTTTCCGAAATAAACGATCTTTTTACAATTGCCTTGTGTTGATAAGATTATAAGTGCCTTCTTCATAGTCGTTTTGATGGTGGTTGGGGGGGGGGGGGGAGGGGGTGATGTTGATGGATTGTTTTTTGCATACATCATAAAGACACTGCGCTTATGTGGCCGATGTGCAAGAATTTTATCTCCTCTCATTAATAGTGTGAAAAATGCATATTTTTTTTAGGGAAACCATTCAAATAAAGAGAAACAAATAGAATTGTTGTGCTTAAGACATGCGAAAACATGGGCGGATCTAGGATTTAGGAAAAGAAGGGGTCCAACCCAGGAGGACTAATGAAAACCCTGAAAAAAAGGTCCCCAGGTCCGGAAAAGAGGGGGTCCAGGCCGCGAACATTGGTCTGAAACCCTTAAAAAGCTTGCGGCTGCTAAAAAAGAGGGGGTCCGGACCCCTCCCCTGGCTCCGCTTCTGTAAAACCTGTGAAAAAGCATCTACCGGAAAAGTCATCAGGAATACGGGTGATGGCGTGCATATGAATGCACAAAAAGCTAGTGGCGCCACCTTGCCTGTACTCATCCTGGTGCGCTCAATGTTGAGGTGGTTCGTTTGTCGAGTATTAGGCTTTCCTTGAGATACATAAAGGATCAAAAGCTCCATAGAGTGTAGGCTCAATTTCGAAGGGTCCCGCAAATAAACGCCATTCTCGAAAGCTTTATAAAGGCGCACCTGCATCAGCTTAAGTCGCTGATTATGAGAAGATTGAGGCGATCAAATCTTTACCCAAGCAACTCCTGAAGAGGGTCGAGTCTTGATCACAATTTTTTCAGTATAAAACATGCTTCACATGTTTTCCCCTCTAAAGATCTTGTCGAGTTACAGCTAAACCGTTCGGTAACTGAGAAAAAGCCAGGAGCGGGTCCGCCCCTCCCCCTTTTAGTCGCCGCAACCATTTTTAAAGGTGTTCAATCACCTACCTTTTGAAAAAGAATTTATATGATTTCTGGCTTCCTATGTGTATATATAAATGGTTTAAGGGTAATTTTGGTTGTGAAAAACTCATATAAGGCCTTTTTTGAAGGATGTGTGAACATATTCATAAACAACATGTTTGTAAACACAGCAATGCTGACAAATGGGAAAACATGTAATATAAGGTGGTAGGTTGCATATATGCAGAGGTAGAAAGGTCACTGTTGCAAAACGCCATTTGCAAAGCTCTGGCTTATCTGACCTGCTGCCAGATGCCCTTGTTGAATTTGTTTTGATTATTTTGGCGGGCCCCACATATTCAAAACACTTTGATATAAACAATACAAGCAGCCTGTGAGGGGTGATATCCACATTTTCTGGCCTATTTTTATGAATGCTCGAAGGGATTACCTTTAGTTTATAATACTCAGATACGTGATTGGGCCTCTTTAAGGGTTTCATGCTATTTGTTTTTACCCTAGACCCCCCTTTCCGGACCTGGTGACCTTTTCTTAAGTTTATTTATTAGTCCTCCTGAGTTTGACCTATCCTATTCCTAAATTCTTGATCCGCCACTGAAGGTGTTCTTGCTTTTCTATGTGGAAATAAGCATTATTTTGTCACTCGTCGTCACTGGCTGCCGGAGAGAACGTTCATTTTCAGTAGTTTAGGTGATCTTGATGAACAAATGAGCAAGATGAGGTCAGACAGTTTCTAATGAGCAAGAACTAGAACTTCTGCGTGACATAGAAATTTCCAGTGTATCTTTGACAAATTAACCTGAATATTAAAATGAAACTTTTAAAACTTTTCTTATTTTGAAATTTGAAATTTAAATAATACTCTTCTGAAGTACTAGAAGCTTACAATATGTGACTACTGTATAACAAATGAAATTACTGCATGTATAATTACTATGCATGTTAATAACTTATAAATATTTATGTTGATTATTCTTTAAGGTTCCTTTATTATATTATTAATATGCATGCTATACAAGGCCCGCACTATAGCTCAATACGGACCTGGTTTTGACCACATTTTTCATTTGTATTCAACCAGAAAATGTGTGGAAATACTGATGGTTAGTCCTCCAAGCTTTACTCAAATTGTTTAATTTATATAAATTAAAACATGTAAATCAAACATTTTTTATGTTTTATTTAAAAATCATAATGCTAGCATATAAATAAATATTTTTAATTTATTTAAAAAAAACCCCACGATAATGCCAGAGTGAGATTTGTCAATGGTAATTTAAGTCTCGATATTTCATTAAACTGCTTATGATGACCCATGGCTGGTGCATTTTCAATATCTCTCTGTACGTTGAAAGTATCTATATGCAGTATTCTCTGCGCATCCCTGATGTAATTTATTGTTTATTTTGCTTGGCCTTTATCTGCACTTGTCCCGCAGCAACATTTTGCATCGATTCATTTGAAATCTTAATCATCAAGCGAAAATAACATGTATATTCGCAGTCATTGCTCAGCCTTATATTTCTGGTGAATTTACATTTTATACCGAAAAGTAAGGCCGTTTTCTTTCCTGTACTTCTGCACAGGAGATAGATGAATAGAATTTACCAGCTCTCCTGGCACACCTGTTAACCGGTAACCCCCACCCCCCCTCATCTTAGATCCTGTATCCGCCCCTGATGATAAGTGGATTTTAAGGTTTTACATCAAAATTCTAAAAGAAACCACTGATATGAGAACAGTATTATTTGTAGGCAGTTGTAGGTCAATACAAAAAGTGTTGTCATATATGTTTGCTGATTTATCTCCTGCTCGCCAGGTGGGGCTCTGTGCACAGCCAGCAAAAATGCATGCGAGTCTCACTGATGACGTTACATCACCAGGAAACCCTCAAGTTGTTATAGTTTACTGGTATATATATATATTTTACTTTATACATATATAAAGCTTACACACCTTAAGCTAAAAACAAAAAAAAAAACCATCCCTTCAGCGAAAGACGTGTAATTGTAAAGACGTGTAATTTCATAATATATTTATATGACACATTTACCCAGTAATCGTGCTATTTAGTGCCAGCGTTGCATTCGGGACAATTTACCACTCATACATAAGGGGCCTCTGTTATGATACGATCATTTAGTACGGAAGAGACGGACTTATTCCTGTTGACGCTTTATGAGCGGCAGCTTGATTATTCAAAGACGGAGAGTCCCAAGTGTAGCATTATAATTCCCTACAAATGGAAAAATGTAAAATAGTAAAATATTACAGGACTTTGGTTTAACTGTTTCAGTTGGCATTAAGGATACTTGATATTATTAGGCGGGCTTTTAATACTTTCTATACTGTCACTCTTTGGGTAATCGCGGAATTGGAAAGTTACTATAAAAGTTTCGTCCTGGGTCTGTACGTTTAAACGGTGGAATCGAATTTACAAAATGCAAAGGTTAAAGGTTAAAGCTGCATACAACCGCTGTGCATGGCTGCTGTAAGTTGCGCCCAGGTCAGTCGCATGTCTGCACCCTTGAAGCCACCCTTTAGTCCAAGTCCAGGTACCAGGATCAGCTAATCTACTGACAGGGGCGGATACGGGATTTTAGTGGGGTGGGTAGACTAGCGAACAAGCATGTATATATGCGTGAAATGCCATGGGGCAGGTATGGGAGTAGGACATCTACTTCCTATATATCTAGTCCACACATGGACTATGATACCCATACGTTCTATGTATGGACTACTTCTTCCCATAGTGTATAGAATATTTTATGAAAATTAAAACGACCTATTAACATACTGGGTATGTAAAATATAAATTAAATGCTTAAAATATTGCATCTGCCAATATTTCACCCTTCTGCTAGATGACGTTTCTATTCAAAACGAACCTCTTCTTGTAAGGCAATGTGGGACGGCCCGGACAGCTTGTCAAACTCTAAAATAAAAAAAAATGTTACATTTCGAGGAAACAACTTCTAATTACATTTCACATGCTTATGTTTTGTAAATACAAAATATTACTTATTCCTTGATGTCTTTACAATGCACACAAACCATGTTTATGTAACTCGCCTTGAAACAATTCCAATCTGACATATTTGAACAGACTACGGACGACCCTCTTTACTACATGTATGTCTACGCCGCTAGTATATTTAGAAGCCCCGATGTATTGTTGGTGACATTTTTTAGGCTCACACACCCTCAGTCGTTCTATTGTAGGTCCGATTCTGGGCAGTGTGCCAATATTTCATTCTGGAAAAGTTTGCTTGTACACGAATGGAAGGAGCTTGCACCGGGCGCTATCAGTGGAGCAAATCAAAAACGTGTCTTTTAATTGAAGTATTAAAGCAAAGCTTGGAGGTAACAAGTCATCTACGAAATTTATACTTACATCAGAATATGTAACTATATTATGAGAAGGGGGCAACTATAAATGTAGTAGGGGATTTGTGGAAACTAGAGAGCTGACGGAGTGAAGATAAACATATATATGTACAAACTGAGGGGTACAGCCATACCGTGGTACGTCTCATTTGTTACTGTATTAATATTATATCAGCATATAAATAGGGGCGGTTGTAAGTTTCGAACTCGTCCACGTAAACCGTAATATGTTTCGGGGTCCACACTGATATTCTAGCCAACGGAGTTTCGACACGCGCATTGTTCAGTTGAATCAGTTCTGGGCTCGGCCAATTAAAATGTCAACTCGTAACAAAGGACGTGGCGCCTTTTTGACATGTTTACGTTTGCCGAGGTGTAAAGCCATGCGCGTGCGATATAATACTAATTCTATTATGCACGAGTTGACGCGCGCTATCAGTTTCATTGTGTGGCACCTAGGTTTGCTGCTGCGCAGATGTTTTCGTCCTCGCTGATGTAACGATCTAAAATAAGAACCGCAACAGCCAGAACTCGGGCGAACTGATTGCTGTAGTTCCTGCGACGTGCTGTGTTCCTCAGCTAGACTGTCCTGGAACATTGCTGATCACGCCAGCTCAGTGTTTGAGTCTGACCAAATAACATGCAGTCATCATGCGCTGTGAGGGAGGGATGGAATCTTAAATCTGACTGACGAATTAGTCACTGGTAAATCAATGAACACAGACAAGCGGCTGACAGCTGTCTCTATATACTGCATATACTGATATAATTAAGGTACGTACATCTGCATACACATGTATTGAGAGAAAATATCCCTTGTCTGTCGTCTTGTGCCAGTATTGTATACTGGGAGAAGCTAGGTCTCTTTGTGGCCAGTGACCTAGTATATACGGACTATTACTGACGGAGTATTACTGACAGAATATGCCAAGGGCCTATACACTGTGTGGATGACTCGATATCTGCTCATTTGTATCATGTATAAGAAGTACAATTTGTATAATAAATCATGTTGAAATAAATTTAGTCCATGTTTGCCTTTAACCAGCGCCCCTAGGTAACGTTACCAGGAATATAACAATAACATCAGGCCTATGTATCTGATGTATGTATTTGTAGACCGCACTCCGGGAACGTGGCATTTATATAGAAATCCCGAGTGTGCAAAGTGTATTACCACTGACATATGGCAAGCCCTGCACGTTCCTGTTTCGTTTATATTATATTAATAATATGAAACAGCATAAAATAATTTTAGGGAAACAAAAATTGTGGCCGCAGTTAGATTCATAATAAAGGGGGGGGGGGGGGTTAGTTATTAAGGTTTTGTTGCCTCTTGGACTGTGGATTAAGGCTGAGGCGCCTCTACCCTTGAACCCTTCGCACCCGATAAATTGACTTGGTATTTATGGATAGTCTGCAGACTTGCGTAACGAGCTGAGCGCCCTATACTGAGCTCACTGCCACATGTACAGCGGTATAGGATATTAACGATGGCCAACTCTTGTGTTGCAACCCCATCATTGTAATAATGGTCACTCTTAATTCTAACAGGCCTAAACTTACAGTATTACTTAATTGTATTACAATCTGGGTTTCAACACGTCTGTTTATCCACGTGCACTCATTTAACATTGTTACGCAGGTGTGGACCTTACGTCTCGTGCACATATGATGAATGTACTGACAGACCTGTAAATATTAGTATATCTAACGTTTAGTCACCCTTGCTGTGCAGAGCGCCACATGCACAGAGACTCGTATGTAAATCAAAGCGGACGGCGCATTATAATGTTGGAGATCTATTTATAGTATTTTTGGAGGAACTATACTCAGATCTGTCAACCTAATGTAATAAGGTATAAGATATTATATTTAAGGACTTAAACATTTAAAATTACAAGAGTCATCAGAGATTTTGGCTGAACGACAATGTTGTCACTGCCGCAAGTGACACGCCACTATATGGCCACATGTATAAATGAACGAGAACCGCATAGTATGTTTATTCAATACCTGCACAAATATAAACCGCACGATAACCAATAATATCTTTAACATGTCATATTAACTTCGAAATACATATTTTAATAAATATACGGACACCATGCATGTAAACCAGATAGGCATTGCCCTAAAATCACTGTTCTTTTTATATTGGAATCAACGCTATGATAGTCGTAAATTATTTTGATTAGATTTAAATTTGACTAATTAAAGATTACATTCAAATTCGAAAATTTTTTATTAATCATTATTTAACTTCATTTTCAATTAGCCGTGCTTTGTACAAGGAAGTAACTATACATGTATTATTGCACCAACCTCTTTTCTGACGCATATTTATTTTATATTTTCAGATGTTCTTGTAAGTTTTTGAACCGACGGATCTGGAATCACCACGAACATCGCATTACACTGAGGCAAACTCAGTGTCTCACGGTTTGACAGACGATCCTTTCAGATGCTTTCATATATGAAATAGAGGAAGAAGATAATTTATTCAGCAAAATGACCGACAATGGCGGAAAATCCAATAGTAGGAGGGCTGATTCAAAAACCTGGGACGCCGAAGAAATCCAGGACGAAATCATACCACTGGAAGAAAAAGGAGAAACAAAAGATATTGAGAAACAACGTGAAAATGGTGGCCCTGCAGAAGATTACATCATCATTGGACGAAATGATGACGGAAGCGCCACCTACACGACCAGGTTCGCAATTGACATGCGCGCGCAGCGTCACGATGCATGGGTAGACACCCTGCATCACGAATGGATACCATGTTGCGCACGGAGAGGTGCTTTAACTTTATGCGAACGTGTATGGTATTCATTCCGTTCGGACGGATTTTTAATCATATTAGAGGCTGGAGTTCTCATACTAGGAATTTTAAAGCTCACAATGCATAAACGTGATACGGAGGAGCGGTTGCACATCGCGGAACACTTTTTAGAAATTTTCTTGACAATGACACATATTCTAATTTGCATGGTGGATAGCGTCTACCGTTACCATGACATCAGGAAAGTGAGACAGGAAGCGGAAGATGTCCACGGATACAGGGAGAGCGGAGGGAGAGGGGTGCGGCGTTTAGTCAAGATTTATATACTAGTCGGGACTGCTATGATTATCCTATGCGTCTTCATAGCTGTTATGTTGTTGTTCTACAGCGCCGTGGAATGGTCTATCCTCACAAACATATTTGCAATGTCGGTTGCCATGACAATGTATAAGCTGCTCACTGGACGTATCAGTAACATGATAATGTTAATAAGACATGACCAATATAAAGCAGTAATATTTGAAAGCGAGTTGATCTTAACCGATCTAGTTAACAGCAAAGAGACGTCCAAAAAGGAGCTGTACAACCAACAGGCCAGACATTTCCTGGATGCCCTGGGTGGATCGTCTCTGTACAGCCAGCCTCACTACATGCGGTGCACGGAGACTTTTCCACCTCGGTTGAGAATTTCTCCTGCTTATGGCAATATAGTTTAGCACGAAAAGCTCGGTTGCTGAAAATATAACATTTAAATCTGAACTAATTTATATTAATATTCTTTGCTCAAAATGTGAGACTTCAGAAAGCGCAGGAGAGAGAATTTCTGCATACATGCAATGATGCAAATGGTGCCGATACATGTGGCATTACAAAACTCAAAATTTTGATTTATGTGATGTAAAGAACTATTTTAAAATTTCATTTGGACACCGGAACAGCACAATAAATTAAATAAATTAGATTATGCGCTACATGGATATTTCCGCCAGGACCCCCCTCCATGTGTTGTACATAGTGTGCCGCCCCAGTAACAAGTATTCACCTGATCTGTCGCTGAACAAACGTTGCCCCTATACCAATGAATGGGGCGGCCTCTACCCGTTGACAAAATAATCTTTCTGTGTTACAATGGTATACAATCCTGTGAATGATAGATATATTATGGTGCTCCAGATTACCTTCACAACATAACGGACTGTTCCATGGATGTTACCCTCACCCTCCAGAATTGTCATCAACATTTGTTCATAATTTTTTTTGCGTAAAATTGCTAACAGACAAACCAACCTATCAAGGGAAAACATAATTACCGCCTGGCAGAGATATAATTACGAACTGTATAATGATATAATAAGAGCTGTCGTGGATGATTTTTCATAGATAAAATCCTTATTTGCAGTTTGTGCCAAGCATAGTGCATTGGTGACTTAAAAGTATATTCTTTTCTTCGATGGTTACAATGCCAATAATTTGCTTTGTAATAAAAACTTTGCATTAAGATTTTCAATGTTAATTGTAGCATAAGTAAGTAAGTGTTTACGCGTATGATCTTGTCATGTACACCCATATTTGCGACCAGCAAGGAAAACATTGGATGCCTGCTATATAGTATAATTTACAGTACGACTTCCATATGTTGCTTGCTTACGATATATTATATAGAGCGCGTTTTGTTTCTAGAGACAGATATTCGGCGGCTGTTGCATCTATTTTATTGACGCTTACTGTTCACGTGCTTGTATCTTTTTGCTGACAATATGTAGTTTCAGGGCGAATTTTTCTAACTTTGCACGTGTCTAAATGTCAGGATATGAAGCCCATTTGAAACGTTTTTCATACACATCACAAAACATATTTAAAGAGTGGGTGGCGCCAACTAAAATCATCTTTTCGCAAATTACTCCTTAAATCACAGTTAAAAACAGTATTTATCTATCTGTATATGACTAAAATTGGCCTGTTTGATTGTCCCATTGAACCCGCAAAAGCGGTCCGTTACACTGGGCCGGTTATGCTATCAGCGTCTTTCATAAGCCCTAACTTGCAGAATGCAAACCGATTCGGCTCTTCCACTTGCACACGATTGAAATCTGGCAGCAAGATCACATCGCAGGTTTGTCGCACAAGACCACAGCGCTCGACATGGCTAACCTTCACCTAGGCTCATTACCACAAACACGTATATAGATTGTTCCTGTATCGACCACCAGACGTTGCTCTTACGGGCCTTGGAAGTTCGTGTCTGGTCACCCTCCCCCCCCAACGGGGCCCCATTTTCTAGTAATCAATATGACTCAAACTTGAAGAAGCACATATTTCGCTTAAATCCATACAAAACAGGAATCATATTGGTTGATATTTCAAGCGATATAGGAATATTATAAGCTTCTGTGCACGGAAGTACTAAAATTTTGTGCATAGTTGAGAAATAGAACCCATGACCAGTCCTATTATAGTTCTTGTTTCTTATTTATTTATTTTTTTCCCAACAGGATTCATCAGATCAGACAGCCAATATTGTGCAAAATAGGGTCTCAGGAAAGTTATCTTATCTTATAATGAATGCCAGTTATCCAGTTTTTTTATACCTCTACATGAGAATTAAGTTCTGTTTATATATTATTACTGAATAAGGCCAGCTTCAGTATAATAAAACTGCAACCACAAGCTTAATTTACATGTGGTTCCTGTCCATTTTCGCTGGTGACAGATTTAACGACCATGCGTTTTCACTTCCATTAAATTTAATTTTTATATCGAAAGTATTCTTTTACCTGTCCCCACCGATAGCGTTTACTGAGCGTTTAGTCAAACTCGCTTCCTTATTATGAACTAATATTGATTAAAAAAAAGAAGAAAAAAAAAAAAACCGAGGCCGCTTGCGAGTGCGCACTGTCATCGATACCAATACCAACATAGTGAAAAAAGTTTTTATTCAACAGTACTCTGACTCCGATTCGTACAAGAGATATGTGTCACTTTATTTGATAGATTTTCCACTCATTTAGACTTGCGTCATTCCCTATTTTTGGAGTTTTGGTGTAATTTATCCCCTATCACCATGTAGGTTTGGTTAATCTCAGGTTAACCCACCAGGGGTCACTCTGGTACCAACGTCCATTCATTCAACTCTTGTCAAATACTGTACGATAATTTTCATGGGCCGAACCATGGCGTTAAGAGACAAATTTACAGTTCCACGTCTAAACCTATCCCGGTAATCTGTAAAAAGGGTTTTGTTGTGTTACTGTTCTTACAAAAAACGTTTCTGGCTGACCTATTTCTATGAAACTGCCTAATTGCTTTGCAACCTAGCAAGTTGTTGTTTTGTTCAGATAAATGTTTAGAGTGAGATTGAGTTAAAACATATATAGCGGAGCGACATCTGGTGCTGACTGTTGAATAGGTCACGTGATTAATTATTTGCCATATCTTCGTCGATCGGTTCTCTTTCCGGTTCCTCTTCTTTCCTTTGTTTCATTCCGGATCTCGGTCTGCGCTTCCTCACTACTCTTGTCTTCGGTCGTTCCACTTCAAACAGACTTGGCACATAAGGCTGTCTCTCGATTTCTTCGCCAGCTGCCTTCTCGTGCAGGGAATGCCCAGACCGGTTCATCCTGGCCTGAGCCAATCCGCTATCGCAACGCAATACCAGAGGATCCGGCGTCAAGCGATGCCGCCCAAGATCCTCTCTGAATGTGGACTTAGCTAACCCCGCAGACCCGAGACCCGCTCGTCTGCCAGCGGATGGTTTATTCAAATCAGAGGAACTTTTATTGATTATAAATGTTTCTTTAGACGCTCGGTCCTCTTCGCTTATTTGGTATAGGCTGCCTGTGGATCGGTTGTCTGTCAG
Organism: Sipunculus nudus; assembly: GCA_026874595.1. Taxonomy (NCBI): domain Eukaryota; kingdom Metazoa; phylum Annelida; class Sipuncula; order Golfingiida; family Sipunculidae; genus Sipunculus; species Sipunculus nudus. The sequence continues at coordinate 77,216,230 of CM049308.1, read as the reverse complement.
GACGGGTGTCCTGCACATCATTTGTGTTCCCTCTGAGGACGTTTTACGAGGCTCCGTTTGTAGTGATGATAATGAAGAACTAGAGTTCCACGGTGCTTTCACGACACCGGAATCACCTTGTAACAGCTGGTCCTTCCCATCATGCATTTCCTCACACCTGAAAGACCGAAAACTTCCTGTTAATTATGACGAATCAAATCAAAACGCGCTAAAAGACTCCATACCTGTTTTGAGTTGCTTGCTTTATGATAATGACCATGCAGTACAAGAAAGGATGCATTTGATTCGAAACAGGCTGCAGTGTGTCAGGCTTTGTTTGGGAAATGAAAATTAAAGGAAAAGGAATAAAAAATGACAATAAGAATATGCGGAAAAATATAGGTGGCGCCACTAGTGTAAGAGTATAATGGCCATTAATTAGGATTAACATATGCATAAAGTTTCATGAAAATGCAAATACAATGCAACCAGAACAACAGAAAATGACTGTTTCATGCCCCTCCTAAACGTTTACCAGGTATACATTCCAATTTTGCTTAAACTTATCAAAACGTTGATACGGAAAGCTTCTGGTAAAGAAAGTCGTAAAGAAAAAAAACTATAGATGGCGCCACGTATGCTAAATTTTGTTAGCAGATTTTCAGGATACGTAGGTTCACAGCATTCAGCGAAAATCAAATCATATGAGGGAAGTTGCTTAAAATACAAAAGAAATGTACATAAAATGCGAAAAATACAGATGGATACGCTTGTGCAGGACCATAACGGTTTCTCACCAAAACACACTATAGCCTAAACTGTCATAAAATCTAATCATTCATTGGTAAAAGAAAATGTGCAAAAATCCAGAGCAGAGTTTTGGAGGATGATCTGCACATATGAATGCCATCAAAATCCAAACAGAAAAAGCTTAGAAATGCTGATAAGAAGCAAATGATTAAACGAGGAACAGACGGACGCTGTGCCACGGTAACAGGTTAAGTCCATTGGACAGTTCATTGGGAACGTAAACCCTCTTTAAACAATGTGTATAAAATGTAAATCAAATAATGACAGAATTGATTTAGCATCCTGTGAAGCAATTTTCCAGTAAAAAAATGAAAACTATTGTACATTTTGGGCTGGATTGGTTAACAAGATTATTGCCTCCGCCATTGGGTTTGCGTTCATTTCCGTTCGTGTGTGTGCGTGTGTGTTTGTTTGTTCACAACATGATTCATGCAGTTATTAACGGAATCCCATGAGATTTTCAGGGCACCACTGAAATGGACCAATGAAAAAATTGGTTAATTTTGTTGTGGGACAAGCTCTAGCGTCATATCGACCCTCTGACATTACAACCAGATTACTGGCCTGCCAGAGTGTCTTTACGCCTAGGCCTGAGGAACGCATTAGAAGGCCCTATGATGATGCAAACATTTTCGTCATTTTTTACAACGCCTCTTGGCCTACAGGTACACTATCAATTGACATAAACCAGACCAATCTTTAGCAGTTTGTGTATTTTCTAATAACACCAAATATGAGCGAGAAAAGTTCCGTTCTAACTCGGCATATTGGTAAAAAACTCGGCATGTTTGTTTAATTTATGACCGCATGAACACAAACATTGCTCGCACGGGTTACAGGACGCAGGCAACTTGCAGGCGATACAGTAAATGACTCAGTGCCATATAGACGGGGTTCAATTTGGGTTGTCAGGGGCGTAGCCAGGATTGAGGCAGGGGAGGGGGCCCATGATCTGTGGCTGATCCAGATATTCGAAAACGGGGGTGGGGGGGGGGGGGGGGGGGGGAGGGGGGGAGGTGCTAATATGCATGTATGGGCACTATGAAAACTGTTATATATACGTGTAAATGTATGTATATCTTATTATTTTTATTATTATTACTATTATTATTATTACTATACGTTATATTTTTTTATGAAAACATGTTTTTATTTTTTAAATTTTTCATTATGAACCATGGTTTCATTAAAGTTACTTACAGGTACATGGGGAGGGTATGGGAGGGGGCACCCCCCTCCCATATTGGGAATTTTTTTTAATATGCAATGTATAGAGGACGTTTTGAGGCAATTTTCACAAAAAAAGAGGATTTCCTGGTCCTGAAAAACTGTTTCCCTATGTCTTTGCGTTATGTAGTCATACTGTAGAGAGGGTCAATATTTACTATTTATATTTCTTCAAAATTAGTATATTTAATTTTAATCGTTTACAACATGTTAAAATCAATGGCGCAAAGGTGCATTTACGTTTTTCACTTGCATAATATTATCTTTTAAATGTAATGCTCGGATTGAAAAAACTAATATGTTGAAGTCTTATGTTAGGCCAAAAAAATAAGGTTTGGTTCTCAGGCACCTTTTTCCAGAAATCAGCACGGCCGGGCGATATTTTATTTTTTACCCTTTTTTGTATGTTTGGATAAAAATGTCATATGATAAGGCAAAAGCTTGAAAATAACAGACATTTTTGCTAAACAGGTAAAAGCACTACATAACAAAGGAAATCTGATTAAAATTGTATTATTTTATCTTCTTGAAAGATGAAAATTAAAATTAAACATTTAGATGCGGGGAGTAAAAATTGACGCGGGCGGTGATTGAGAACCATACCTTTTATTATTTATTTTTTGGCCTTAAACTTTGCATTTTACCGGTGTCCGTGGTCTCGACAGTACACAAGACTTGAGAGCACCGATCGCGAGTTCGAGTACCGGTATCACCAGAGGAGCCGTGATATTGTTCACGGTCGACCCCAACCAAGGTCTTGTGTTCTGCAGTTGTTCTGCAGCTGTTCATTTATATCCTCATTCTCAACTAATGAATTTAAAAGTAATAAACTGAAGATAACTTAAATAAAATCTAATTGCTAATTAATAAAAAAAAATATAAAAAACGAATAGTAATCACGAAAATTGGAAAATTAGATGAAAGGAGATTTATTGCAGCTCAGCGCGGGCCGCGCGCCGAAGGATCCGCCACTGATAGCAAAGGTCATTTAATGCATATATATATATATATATAAGTACTAGCTTACGTGAAATTCCGAAAGGACGGCGAGGACTGGATGCGACGGGGGGGGGGGGGGGCATGGCCCCCTGCGGCCCTCCCCCCAGGCTACGCCCCTGGTTGTGACAATATGAATTCTCTTCTATTGTGTTCAATAATCATCCGTAGCACAATGTTAGAATTATCGGTGGTTTTACCACAATATAAATGCAACACGATAGAAACCACTGCTAAACATGCCTCGATAATGCTTGTATCACGGCTCAAGTAGGCTTACCAGCCCATTTATCATTGCCTACCGAGTCGGGTTGACACGGCTGGTCCAGCTCATGATCCGGATCCAGGGAACACTTCAGGAATATTTACAAATATACATTGCAGTATGGGTCAAATGAGTGAATGCAAACACTTGTTGGGGAACCTATGCACAAATAAATATAATTGGAATTTCGGCCAATAAGTGAATGAAATTTCTGATTGAGGAGTACCCCACATTAAGGACAGCTCACATGGCGGAGGTCTGCTTTCTTGAAAATGTATATTTCTAGTTTTAGCTTTAATCGATTCCTTGGAATTGGTGTGCTTTATAATGATACAGATTTTTTTTGGATACACACTAATTTATGATTAGGTGTTTACAATCCGTTTCATCTGATGACTAGTACTTACGCCGGATATTCTCCTGTGACGCTGGAGTTACCGTTGTTTACACACTTAAAGACATCGACAGTTTCGGTCGTGTCCATGGACAGCCTATCGCTGCTGAGAGATTTTGTGGCAGTGGCTGACCGGCATGGGTCTACGTCAGTGTCCCACTGGCCACCCAGTTTCTGTTGAAAATAAAATATAAATCAGTGTAAAGATCAGACCTGCATGATATTTTATGATTACGGGCATGCACACTGCGTTACGAAGTTGTACGTTTAACCAAGTGAAATAAAAAAAGTCTATAAACTGTGTCAGTAACATTATGGTATGCTGTTTTACGTTCGATCAACTAAAATATAACCAAACTTGATCTTTCTTGTCGTAATATCGGAACCGAAATGTTGTCAGATATCACCGATAGGTGTCGCTAGTGTGATTGGAAGTCTGTTGTTTTCTGTAAACGCAATATATAACATATGCATAGATATAGCCGGTCCATTAAGGTATGCTCACTTAAAATGTCGTGAATGTTCCACAGCTTTGCGAGTGACTGTTAAAATAAAACCTAAATCTGAATGTGAGAATGAGATGGTAGCCTTACCAACTACAGGCAGTGGCGGATCCAGAAATTCGAGAACAGGGGGGCGCTAATTTTTGGTTGGTGGCTGATGGGTATTATTAAATTTAAGTTCTTAAAATTTTGTTTTGTAAATTTAACATATATATATATATATATATATATATATATATATATATATGAATATATATTGACATCAACATTCTACTTCAATACTCTTATCAATTATTTTACCACGGGAATTCCTTTTGAGAAATGATGATATTTTGCCAGATATAAACATATATAGATGTGCATTTTTTGACCATTGACATCAACATTCTATGTTTATAACTTGCAAAATTTCATCATCGTACATAAGTAATTATCATGATAAACTAATTCTTAGAACGTTCAAGTCGAATATCAAATTTTTTACCGGCTTTTCCTTAGGCCCACGGGAAGGCCGTGCCTCACTCACAGGGAAATGCAATTTCGGGGTTCCTGGGTGTTATGACCCAGCAGAGTGTAATAACAGAAAGACTCGTTAAAGAAATATTTGGATGCTACCTTATAATATGGACTCAGCGGGCGCCTCCTCTGGATCCGCCACTGTACAGGTATATAGAAATAGAAAGTGCAGAAGAAATCTTATAAGAACGAACATAAAATAATTACTGTGCATTTATATATATAAAACAAATCTATATTACCTCTACCTGTTTCCTCCTGTTTCTACACTGATTGTTTTGTACATTATCTTGTGTGTGTTCGACTTCCCGTTTACTATCAGTCCTCAGCTTCTTTTTCTCCTGCTCGATATCCAGACGTGCGAGACGGAACGGCCGGCGCAGGTTCTGTGACGGACTCAGGAGGGTGGGGCTCGATAAATTCTCAGTCAGCGACCACGCCACCCCGCCATTCCTTTTAAACTTCTTTGTTGTAATTAAATTTGCTTCTCTAAGCTGTTCGATGATATCGTTTGAGTCTAAACGCTTACCGTCCCGATTAGCAGACCTGCAGATCCGCCTTGGCACCGGCCCTCCTACAACTATCAAACCTGGCACTGACCATTCTTCGTCCGGGTCGTCGACTTCATTGCGAATATCCAAGCACTCAATATTCACAAAAGTGGATTCATCCGTGAGTTCAATCACTGATATTCCGCCGATCAGCTTGGGTTTCAGGCTTTCAATCGTAGGTGTGTTTGGTGGTGTGATCTCGGGGCTTGCCCTGCCGTCATCGTCGGTCCTTACTTGCTGAGAATTCATGTTCAAGGCTATTTCTTTGTCTGTTCCTTCTCCTGAAGTCTGTGACAGCGGCTGTTTGGGCGGGGATGGGGAAACTTTGGAGTTAAACTTTCTAAGTGCGCATCCCATCACATGCTGAGGCCTTGAATTTAACTGCGCCGCCGGATGTTAGGTTGTGTTCTCCGTTATCGCTCTACAATTACAAACGTGACGTCATAATGTCTTCCAACTGACGATATCGTCATAGCGACGTTAGTTTCCATCTACAACGAGTGACTCCATGGATACGAAGAAACAGAAATGAAAAAAAAAAAAAAAATAAATAAAAAATGGGTCAGCCAGTGTTCTATCAAAGTTGGCCTATTATATAGGCCTATATAGGGCTATATAGTATCTTTGCTTGTATTTTGAAGAATCATATATAGTGTAATTCTCATTGCAGAGTATCCAAAGAACATCCATGATTTAATGGACAGCTTGCGAAACTTTCAAGGCACAAGTTCATTAGGCCCATATGTTGTATTGCAGGATTGCATAAACATTATATATATAGGCCTAAATTTCAAATCTCGCCTTACTGAGGCAACCATGTATTTTTCGATTTTGATAATATTCGTTGAACGCGCATTACATCGGCCTGTATTTTATATATCACATTTACATTTTGTTCTACATGGTCCATGTTTTTCATTCATCGTGTGCATGTCTTGAAGAATAAACTGTTTTCCGATGACTTAAATTCATTATAAAAAAGTATTTCCAAGAGGTCATATGCCAGTAATATTTAAAAAGCATTCATCTCTTCCAAAGCTTATACTACATATAATTCCATTCGTCAAATTTGCACTGCTAAATGAAAATTGACTGACTGAAGATCTCTTTCGCTTTGTTGAGCAGCTACAGGTTGCTGTGGTCAAGACCCCAGCCCGGTGCGCTCCTTAAGCATAGTTCTCAGAGTCAACAGACGTGTTGCCATTAAGCCAAGCAGAGAGCCGCGAGAGGGCGCCACCGTTTTACCCGCACCGGTGACTAAACAGAAAAGCCACATCATCCATCGCCACAAACGCAAAAGCAGCACACATTCCCTCCACCGATCCCAGCAGCAGAGACCCTGCCATGCCAATCGAGAGCCGAATTCGATCTTTGAAACGACTGAGCTTCGAGACGAGAGCCATTTTATACTTGCAGTTTCGGCCATTTAGACAGTTTTTAGCAAGTTTTTTCTTCATTAGCCAAATGAAAATTGATTAAGTCTGGCAATGGAAATGTTTTTCGTTCTAGTTATTCTAATCACAGCAAGATGGCGTTGGAGTGTGCATATTTTGCCCAACCGACGAGCCGATTAATTTTTCATTCACCTTTCACGTACACGGTATGAAAGGCCAGTTAAGTTAACTTGCCTTAAAACGAAATACGAAACTACTGTCTAAGTTAATTATGTTTTGGCAAACTTTTTTTTCACATATTTTACCCTTAACAAATATACATACTTCAGGTAACTTGGTTTCAATTCACCAATTACCTCATCTTTTTGACAAAAAAATTCAACAAAATAAACATTGTGGGCGACAGGCGTAGATCCTAAAGTATAACCATTGTTTACGTACTGGTACAACATAAGATCGAAGGGCGTGGCGAACTAGCTCTTTTGATCTTTCATGTTTGTGTTTTTGTTTGATCAAGAATTTTTCACCAAACTGATAGAATCTTTTGACAGTGACCTTGACCTTGGTTTTTCAATCCAGATATTACGACTGACAGTATACTACTACAGCCGATGAAATAAGATACATCATGTTGTGACGGAGACCTGGTCCGGAAGCTGATGTGTGTGTAAGTTGGTATGTGTGTATACATGTATGTGTGACGTATATGGCAGCCCTGTATGACGTACAGGGCGATCCCTGGTACTGGACCAAATAACACCAGTCAGACCTGCCGTTCTTAATGGCTCTTTTCCAAAAGGGTTGGCCATTGAAATATGATGAATAATATGTTTTAAAAATAGGATGTTAATAATAATAACTGTAATGAAGGAATGAATTGGGACATCAGTCTAAATTACTGAACCAATTAAACCAGTAAAATAAATAAATTAAATTAGTATCGGGATGGGGGGGGGGGGGGGTCCATATTCAAAATAATTCAGTCCCATGATTGTCCAGGTCATGGTTTACATGCCTGAAGTTATACAATCCCAGTTGGACGTTATCAAGTTAGATGATTTAGCCGGTTTTGTGTTACCTTGGAAGTTTCCAAGTTGGAAGATGACTGATTGGACGATATCCAGTACACAAAAAAAAAATGGTTGTTTTTTATGAGAGCTATTTTTAAATGTTTACTTGGGATTGGCAACCCACGGGAGTCGCCATGCATGCCACCATACAGGCCACATTACCCAGAAGGATCCAGAATGCTGTAAACTTTGAATATTGGTTCTTTTTATAATAGGCCTTCCATTCACCTGAGTGCTAAGTATGTGGTAACAGCTAAGGATTGAAAGAATAATCACCAAATTGGCGCCCTTGATGGAACGGACAATAATATGTACAATGCAAAACGCATCTAGTCCTAACTAAACCTACGGCTGTTATGTTTATGTGTGAACCCTTCAGCCCACTGCATGCTAGGTAGGATGTAGGCCTACTGAATCATAATGCTGAGTACTGTAGCACTGACGTGGACTGACCGGTGGCACAATGATGCCACCTAACGGCCAATGTCTGTCTTATTGCATCATATGATGCTTGTCATAAAAACTGCAGATGTGCCGAACTGAAGTCAAAGAAATGTATAAAGGCGATCATTTTTTTTAAATTCTCATAATGACATTATGGTAGAAAAAAAATTATATACGCAATTATGATGCAATCAACGACTGCATTTTGTAATTAGGTCCCTTAAAATGTGACCATAATTACCAACTAATGATCCTGTAAATCAAATCGCCAAAAAATAATAATCGTTTGCTGGGTCCTTATATGTGTCCACACATATAATGGTGGCCATTGTATAGCAATCTTGAAATCAGTGAAATTGGATCATAACAAAAATATAAAAAAGACAGACGAAGGTTCAGAAATCTGAACACAATTATCGTCTAATTATAATTAAAAAAAGTAATGGTTGCTTCGCGCCTAAGTGATTCCATAAACGACATTCACATCATTATATGACAATAATAAATCTCGCGCCATGGCCCCATGATAAAATATACAAAGCACAGCTGGTATTGCATGTTGATATATAAATGTCATGTCCGGACCATCGGTGGAATCCTCAGGGATTCAGCAAACTCGCCCGTAAAAAGATGGAAGGCCTCAATTCACGGTTACTGGTATAGCTGTTATTGATTTGTACAAAACGTCGTCACAATGCATCACGTTCTTGGCGACTGCACAATATCCGGATACAGCGTTATACATGATTAATGATGTCATGCCTCGTTATGTAACCACTTCACATAAAGGATCGAGTTACGAGGACGACGCGCAAAGCCGAGCGAGGCGGGGGCAAGGGTCATAAAAAGTGCAAGGTTACATTTGACTAATTTACAGACTGAAATTATGGTGATGCGCCCCTTTCACTGAGCGGCGGCGACATGGACGAGTGGTCGATCCACATCGCCAAGCATGTAGAGATATATACCAAGGGCGAATTCATCCTGTTTGTACGTCGCAATTTGACTGGTGCGTGACATCGTGAGCATATTACTCTCACTACCACACGGTGACGCATTGTTGATAGGATCGGGGAGAAGTTGACTCGCGGTGAAAAACGCCCGCACCCAGACCGGTCGTGAATTAGCAGACGACGCACACAGCCCGCGCCCCCTGTCTGTCAGTCGGTGAGCATCCTTGCACTGCTGCCCAGACTGAGTCAGTGAGTGGTAATTCTATACTCAGGCATCATGGCGGAGGATCTAACGGTGTACTACTCGTCAGTGGCTGTTAATTCAAAGTTGCAGGTAGGTGTATTGATATAACAGTACAGTAGTATCTGTCTCCGCTGCACGCTTTCTGCATGGCAGTGGGCCGGGCCGGTTGCAGCACCGTTTAATGAAACAGATAGGCCGTAGACGGGTTTGTTATTGATGCGTGCCTGCGTTACTGTAGTATACGAGGGATAGACACACAGTTCAAGATACGTCAGCAAGCATCCCCTCCCCCATCCCGGCCGCGTCCGTCGTGGCCAGTGACTCATATATTGAACCGGCTTGCTCATCTTATTGTTGCAGTAGCCAGACATCTTGCAATCAGACAGGGAAGCACAAACAATAGGCTACACCCATCTTTTCCCCTGAGTGAGGCCATCTCGCGGTGTGTTGACCCTCAGGTTCCCAGACCTGTCTTGTTTGACGAGCCTGTTATGAGGGCAGGGTTACCGACCTGACAATATATCAAGGCCGTTAACTAGGGGCAAACAACAACGCCTGATACGCTGTCTTTGTCACACATCCTCATGTATAAAATGCTTTTGTTGTGAATAGGAAACGTTTTTTTTGGTTGCGTAATGTGTATCCTTTGTAACGCATGATGTCATCAACCGCAGTTACAATTATATCGTATACCCTGACACCTGACACATACATGTCAGCCATGATTCACGATATATGTGGGTGTATGTGTGTGTGTGTGTTTGCACGTGTAAAATGAAGTTTGTATATATCCTCAGTTTTCCTAATTAAATGTTTTTAGATACTTGCAATATGTTATTATACATAACTTGACTGGTGAACGTAAATACTCAATGTATAAATATTGTGTGCCAGTATGTATTAATGTATATGTAGGTCTATTATACCTTCATGTATGTTGGATATTCGTGGGTCGCGAGGACATAGACGACATTTAACCCATGCAATGAGATGAAGCATTTAATTACGTTCACATGGTATTCAACACCACAACCCATCAATAAACGTGACATAGTAAATTTAATAGCAGTTAATTAAACATATCAACGAGCTATATTGAACAGCTAAATTGGGTATAAAGTCAGCCATATATTATCCCTGCCGAACAAAGCAAGGATTGCGCAACACCAAAACAACCAGTAATGGTATCCCTATTGAGTAAGGCAATACTCGTTCTGAAATGAGTATAAGGAATGTGGTCTGTACAGGAACCCTAGAATACCTACATGTGTACTCAAGTGTTCCACTCAACATCAGTGGTTTTATTATTGGTCGTAGTTAATGGTTGTCACGGACTAATCACAACACCCGGCAATAAATACAGGATTATTTATGTTCCACCCTTAAGAGAATTTATTCTTGTGTCAGGACAATGTTGCCTCATCCTCATGTTACACAGCGCTGTAGCCTTTAACGGGGAATGAGCCACTTACGACTTAATAAACGGCTAATTAGGCTTTCGTTTTGTTGACTATAAATCTTGTGCAACTTTATGATAATCATTAACTTAATCAGCTATATTTCCGTGGCAACGATCTAGTTTGGATGGCCTCTTATGACTTATTTCATGTTGTCGTTCCATGTTCATCAGCAAATGGAATATTGACCCAAAACCATCTAAACAACATATAGTGGCTTCTTGTTACAAGCAGGGCCCCCTAGAGAATCAATAATTTGACTTATCTATAATGCCTATAGTTTGAATGGGTCTATCTTTGACATTACTGAAACCAATTGTTGCACAATTAATTTCTCAGAATTTATCTTTTAAACAGCTACATGTTTTATACGGGCAAAACATAGGGGTCTTAAGGGAGCTAGGGGTTTATTTGCACACCAGGGGTGTATTGAAATAATATGACTTAATCGAAGTCATGTAGGTGGCTTAAGACTAGGAACGTCAGTGTCTCACTATGGTAACCATTACGACGTCACAATTGTATCAATGGTATTTACTAAGGGCCCACGGGTCTGTTGCAATAACAGGCCTTAATACAGTTGTTACAACTATGATGTCATAATGGCAACCATAGTGACACACATATGGCCCTGGGCTTTAGTCACCAGCATGATTTAAGTCACCTAAGTCAACAGACCCCAAGGACTGATGTTGACATTCCCGGAAGAAAACGTTTACTCTAAAAAACACCGCCAGGAAAGGGTATTTCTCCCGATGGCTATGGGTGGGGTGGAGGGTTAAATCCCCAAATCCCCCTCTTTCTCTTTCTGGATCCACCCCAAGGGCATGGCGTAAAATGCCACGCCCACTTTGTCTTAAACCATTATCTCCAGACCAAGTCTTAATTTCCCCAAAAGTCAAAGACTGCGTGTAATCTGACAATTCATGTAGCATGGCAATGTAATCGCAGCTAACTGGCCTGTATGTAAATTAATACAACCTTGTTACCAGCCAATTAATAAAGAAATGAGGCTTCAGGCTGTCAGGATACAACATATGTAAAATGATTATGATGAAATTAATATACTTTTAACTAAGAACAACAGGAATAATGTCGATAATGAAAATAACAACAACTGAACATGCACAATAAAGAAAATGGTAACTGTCAGCATCGTTATCAGCATCTCCATGTAAATCTGTATATTATGTAAATTAAGCGAGCAAAACATGGAAACGTTGTTGTGAAAGAACCATATGGGAAATATGCCCATTACATAATTCCTTGATAAAAATGTAATATAGCATTTTTCATATTTGTAAAAAAAAAATATCTTGACTATAAAAGAAGAAATCTTTCAGTCCATCTCTGGAGGATACGATATAAAATATATGATGCTTACTGAATCATTGCGAGCTGTCCCAGAAAAGAAAACATGTGTCGTTTAAATCGCAATAAATTAATATGAGCCTGAGAGGGTTGGCAATAAACTTGCCACAGAACAGATATTTCTTTTACACCACATCCAAAACAGACCAGTCTCATTCAAACGTGAATGACAGTTATGGGTCGTCTGAAAGCTCCCCAACATGGGACAAAGGAAAAATACACTTAAATGTTATATTTATTTATATAGAAGTATATATACAATATGTATGCCATACTATGCCTCCCATAAAACCAGAAAGATAACTTATTTTATGTACGTAACCATTGTAATATATAGATTGTCTTTGTTGGCTTCTTTGGGATAAAATGCACTAAGATTTTAGTCTAACGTATACTAGCAGGGATTATAATTGCCGAATTGTTAAAGCGTTCCCATCTCTGGTCGTCTGCCATTGCGCCCAGTTTCGTGATCAGAATCTGCCCCCCCCCGGTACGTGTACCACAACATAGCGGTTTGTTGTGATACCAAAGCTGTATGGTATCTTTGGTGAAATGATTAACTTCAATTTCCCGTGGAATACTATTATAATACTATACTACTATAATGATTATGTACCATTCATTACACTTAAAGGGACCCAATCACCTATCTGACCTTTATAAACTAAAGGTAATCCCTTGGAGCTTTCATAAAAATAGGCCAGAAAACGTGGATATCACCTCACACAGGTTGCTTGTTTTGTTTATATCATTTATATCATATATCATAATTTGTAGGGGCCCACCAAAATAATCAAAAGAAATTCATCAAGGTCATCTGGCATCAAGTCAGAAAAGGCAGAGCTTTGCAAATGGCGTTTTGCAACAAGTGACTTTTCTACCTCCAACACGTTAGGTTACATGTTTTTCTCGTTTGTCAACATTGCTGTGTTTCTTTTTTATAAACAAGTTTAAATATCCTTCACGAATGCCTTATAAGAACTTTTCATAACCAAAATTACCCGTAGATCATTATTTTATACTCAGAGGAAGCCAGAAACACATAAATTCTTTTTCAAAATGTAGGTGATTGGGCACCTTTAATGATACATCAGGCTTATTAAAGCCAGATAAAACTTTAAAATAAAATAGCGAAGTACTTCTACACGACGAATATATATCAATGTATAAGGCATATTTTTATCTGCGCGCCACGTCCGAATTGCTTATACATACATACATACATACATACATACATACACACATTTATAACGGGTGAAAGATAAGATTATTCAAGTATTCGAATCATTATCCGTTAATTACCATTATTGCCAAGGTAAATTGCACGTTTTTCTTTACTATTTGTTACACCTGTTAGGCATATAGTATTTTAACGGAGATAATTTTATAATAAATGCAAGGGAGGGTATAATAATAGAGGCAATTAACACTCAATCCCGCCAATTAAATGATAGGACCATGATAATTAAGATTTATATGATATCATGCTTTTTTCAATGTGATTTATCTTTACAAGTAAGCCTTTACTCGAGAGAGGGCGATTATATGAGGGCAGTGTGGACGAACAGCGGGTTGCCAGATGAGCGACGGTCTCCAGGGATTCATGTTGTTACCAGGAAGCGATCATATCACCATCCAGATACTCTGCCCCGCTCACATAGAGACGTGGTTTATGTGCGAGGTTATTTAGAGCATAATAAACAATGCTTTGTTGTTTTACTGATTGCATATCTTTCAATCAGCGAGTCTTTGCAAGGCTTGATATGAAAATAATATAAAACCTGATTTTAAGAGCGCAGTATAGGCCTAAATGCCATTATGGAGTGTACTGCAACACAAATTAAATTATGACTATGAAATAGGAACTCCACATCCTTGTGGTTTGTAAACAATGTGATCATTTATTCGTGAATTTTCCCATTTCATTACTTTAAATCAAAACATTCTAAAATAGACGACCCATAGATCAAAATACTGTAACCCCGCCTTATGTAACACCCGCTACACGCAGCCTAATCTGACAACCACAATGCACCGGGGCTTCTAATGAAGAGGGTAACGTTATCTGGTTATCCGTTTAAATATGTTGGGCATTAATTCTTTCAAGGCAAATTACATAAACATGGATGTTTTAGTGATAGGGACTTCATGGAATAAATAATATTTTGTTAGCATTCATGTAAGCAGGAGGCGTTTCCTTGGAATGTAACAAAGTTTGATTTTATAAAGTCTGATATTTGAGACAAGAAGTCCCGGCCGTCCCACAGTGCCCAACAGGAAGTGATTCGTTTTGAGTAGGATAGTAGTAGAAACGAAATCTGGTTGAAGGGTAGACTGGTACCCTGCTCTATTATGACCCTCAGCCAAGCATAGAGACAGGCGTACAACGCCATTTTAAGTACTCTCAGTTGCAACTCCTGACTAACCTGTAGACTGGTTGCAACTCCAGAATGCACGCTCATACCGGTTGCAATGGACGTTCTTTGATATTCCACTGTGTGAAGCAGTGATTTATTATTAATACCTATTAATCTTATCATTATGTCACACGTTATGTACAGCCAATCTTTGGTAACTTCTCTGAGCTGACGAAATCCTTATTTTTATCATATATAATACATACTGGAGTTGGAACCAGTCTGCCGGGAGTAGAAAAGATGGCGTTGTACGCCCGTCTCTATGATTGGTCTAGAGCAGCGGAGCCATAATAGAGCGGGGTACCAGTCTAGTTGAAGGGTGACACCTCCATTTTTCGGTTTGCGTGCGCAGCGCCCGTATAGACTTGCTGATACCCTCATTCCATGTCTCGCCCTAACTGTAACACAGCGAAATACAGTAAAATCTAATAAGAAATCATACTTATGACTCTGTTCTACAAATGTGCTATTGAGGTGGGCCATTTATAAGTCAAGTTTGAAATCCATATGTCAATCCTAAACAGCATGGCCCCCTGCGGCCCCCCTTGGCTACGCCCCTGTGATAGTATCAATATAATTTGTCAGTCTCAAAATAAAGGCCTACATTATTTCCTGAGAGTCATTAAGTGAAACGTACATAACTAATAGTTCAGAAGGTGTCAGCCATATTGCTCAGTATATAGTATGTTTATGTTCTTATTATCCCCTCGCAACTGCGAAAGGGATATAGTAACGCCTCCGTTCGTGCGTCCGTCCGTCTGTCCGTCCTTTCGTCTGTTGCTTTGTGGATCAATTTCAAACCAAACCGTTTGCCCAAAACCTATCATCTCGCACATATGGCTTACCCACCCATGGATGAAGAAACCTGTCGATTTTGAGGTCACGGGGTCAAAGGTCACGGCCACAGCACCCACTTCTCGAAAAAGCTTCAGTTCCTAAAATTTGGCATACAGTTAGATGTCTCCAAAATCCCCTACCATGCTAAGAATTTGGTCACTAGGACTTAATTCTTTCGAGATATTAATGAAAAACTTCATTTTTACATTTAAAAACCCATTGTTACACTTCAAGACTGCATAATATCAAAACCACTGATCTGACTTTGATCATATATAATATTTATTTTTCTATACATTCGCTATGCACATGCCAGAAATGATGTCAGTATTGCGTAATTGTTTTAAGTTATGGGCCCAAACATAATGCACTTTGTAAAAAAATCAAGAAATATATTTACTCCCTTAACAAGAGGATTGCTGAAGCTAGAGATTTTTGTCAGGGATGTAACATTTTTAATCAAGTTTCAATTGAATACCCAAAATTAGTACTGAATTTTTCAAATTTTCTAAGTTATAAGTATAAATGTAAAAGTAGTACCTTAAATTTTGCCCAGATTTGACCATGGCACGTTTGTTTCCTGTGAGCACTGTTGATATAATATTCATATGATGCACACATAAGGATTTCAGCTTTTTAGTTTAGAAAGTTGAAAGAAATTGGCCAAAAAATTGTAGCTTTTATTAATGTTTTTTTGAGACCATGTCCGACCCAGGCTCTCCCCAGCCCCTGTTCAGTCACCTGTATGTTGACCTTGTTGACCTTTCAGCAAATTATGCACGCTTGAGGCGAGGTATACACTGGGGCAGCCAGGCAGCTTGTGGCCAGCCACAGTTGATCCAGGTGTCCGACCCAACTCATCTAGCAGTTGTTTTGACCAACAAAATAACAATAAACAATAAAATTAATACATTTTTATGCCCCCGCCACAAAGTGGCCGGGGCATATAGTTTTACCCATGTCCGTCCTTCCGTCATTCCGAAATCAAACAGTTGTACGGACTTTTTTTCGCAATGCCTACAGATATTGGCCTGATTTTTTGTGTGTGGGCCGATATAGACCAGTTACAGATCGTATTCGCGTTTCGTCCCGAATGACCTATTTAGACCGTTTTACGGCTCCTAAACTTTTGAAAATTTCATGAAAAATAGAAATTTCATGACAAATACACATGTACGGTTTTTTTTCGCAATGCCTGCAGATATTGGCCTGATTTTTTGTGTGTGGGCAGATAATGACCAGTTACAGGTCGAGTTCACGTTTCGTCCCGGTTGACCTACTTTTGAACGTTTTACGCCTCCTTAACTTAGAAAATTTCATGAAAGACAGAAAATTTTTTATGGAAAATGCACATGTATAGACTTTTTTTCACAATGCCTGCGTATACTGGCATGACTTTTGGTGTGTTGCTTGATAATGACCCATTACAGATTGAGTTTGCATTTTGCCCTTGTTGACCTACTTTTGACCATACGACACCTCCTGAACTTAAAATTTTTGTCAAAATTTTACAAATGTTTCTAATTTGCCCCAGGCGGGGGCATTCGTGTCGTTTTGACACATCTAGTTATTGGTTTTTAATAACAAGTTAAAGAAAAATTAATAGAAAAGGAATTTGTTAGTTGATGAGTAACAGGAAATTAACTTGCAGTTACTGATGATGTAAGAATCTTTTATGGATAGATAGGATTTCACATATTCCAAATAACACCATGCAGTCACCTATGGTATTTTTTAGTTCAAATTTAATGATTAAAAAAATGAATTATATCATTCATAACTAATCATTAGGGATCATATGAAGAAAATTAATGATAGACAAAGATGCAGTTGATAATGTTAATCTTCATTCCTACTGTGTCTAGTGTGTCGATTGATGTGAATGTAGTCCAAAGTGAATATATTACATTTATTTTTTTTGGAATATAAATAAAAGCCATAAAACCAGGTACTTATGATCATTATTTAAATTTGTGAGTTTTGTATATTCTGGATTCTCAAAATCATTGTTTGGCTACTTTGCAAATGTATTTGAATACGAATATGAATATGTACTCCGTTATAAAATTTCTTGCATAAGAATGGGAATTCAGGTAAAAATAAAAGTATTTGAATACCAGTGCAAATACTTTTAAAATGTATTCATGAATGCATTCATGAATATATTCTTTAATATTATTTTAATAATCATTTCAGTAATATTTTATTTAAAAGATCATATGATTCTCTTATTATTTAAAAAAAATCATATTTGGCACAATATTTGTTATTAAAAATTTTATTAAATAGTTAAAGTCTTATATTATATGTGCTGAATATAAGTTATATGGCCAAGTCGAAATCTGTGTGACAATAGCAATCTATTTGTAAATAAAATAAATGAAATCAATCCTCTCCCCTGTCTCCGAAGATACTATCAAAATCATACATAAGCTAAACACCAACAACTCATAATACAGCTTTTATTTATTTCCACACAATACCAGCATGTGCCTCATTTCCAATCATATTGTTTTATCATATATAACAGCTGAGCGCCGTGACCCATGGGTCCTTTGTTTTCCTTTATTTTCAGACTGCCAAATTATACTGAAACTATCAAAATCGAAACTGTGGTTTCATCCAGTGTCCTGAAACCTTAGGGTTATATTAGAGCCCCGCTTCAATAAGCGGATGCCCAATAGTAATCACCCTGTCTGTCCGTCTGTCCGTCTTTCTGTATGTCCGTCAAATTTGTTTCCTGGTGATAATTCTAGTTTGGCCCACCTCTAAGGTACTTTATTGAATTGAGGTCATGAGGTTAAAGGTCAAGGTCACAGGACCCACTTATTTAGAAATATTGTGAATGCATTTAAACCAAATTGTTCATCCCTTAATACCTTCCATGTTGCACATATTGCTGACCTGCCAATAGGGGAAGAACCTGATGATTTTGAGGTCACAAGGTCAAAGTCACAAGGGCCACCTGTCCAAATATTTGATTCTTGATGATAACTCAAGGTTGAATTGAAATATAGGTTTCAAACAGTGCAGTAATGGTACAGACCACGTCTCATCGCCCGCGGTCACGGGAGTTCGAAATGACACACTCCGTGGAACGATAAAGAATTGAGATGACAGGAAATTACCGGAACTAATAAGACTATATATATAAGCCTGTACATGGGTGGCATCTATCCTAACGTAAACATAGAAGTGCTATATGTAAACCGTTATAGCTTACTTTTCATTCTTATGTAAATGTATATTCTATGCTGACAGCTTTAAAATGTACTTTTGTCCGCAGGTGTTGTTCCGTGTTGTTAATGTACATTTCATGTTGCCATTAAAAGTACTGGGTGACCTTTGTGTAGCAGACGAACATGCTCAGCTGCCCGCTGAGTTCCCGCGTCATGTTTACCAATGATTAAATATGCCGACACATGTATAGCGTTATCGAAAGTTGTAATCCCCTAACCACCAAGGTATGTGGGAGAAAAAAGAAAGTTTCCCTATGTTTAAATTAATATATGTACATATTTGTTTTTGGCCATGGCAGGCATTTTCCCTGAAATGATACATGGCGTTCGAAAAACTTAACTGTTAATTAAGGCGTTACTATTACGTCACCGTCTTGAAAGTCTATTTAAATACCGACTTCAGAACTAGCAGTTTGCACAGAAATCATACTGTCGAAATTTCCGAGTCTGTTTACAATTTGAGAAATGGGATTACAATACATAATTAGTGACTGAACATGACAAAAAGATTCGTTATACCCTTCCATTTCAGGGTTTATTTGTACGTAGTTGTTGTTTATGTCATTTAACAATTACTGATAAAAGTCAAGTAAACTGCACAATTTTATCACGATGGCATCTTTTTGGTGGTCCGCTTACCTGTGACAGTTAAACCAAATTATCCAAAACGACCAATGATCTAGCCTACCTTCAGCAGGTTGCATTTGATTATATGTTTTAATGTATGTCATATTGTCCCAGGGATAATAAATAGCCATCAACATGAATTCACCAGCAGGGTCACACGGGTTCAAGGTCAGGTCATATTCTAAATAGATGAAAACCCTGCACTTACTCCCCGGGTGGCGTATCCACGCAAGCACCGCCCGCGGAGAAAATGCAAGGTTCTGACCTAACAACAGAAGGAACTTAATATGTTTTGACAGCGATCTTTTACTTTCACAATTTATTCTAAGATCGGTGAACCCTTATCAGTTGTCAGGTAACTACTTGTTGTCATGATATATGAATTAGAAGGTGAAATATAAGTGGACATTTTCCAAACGTTTAGTCTTAACTTTTACTATTATCCGAAGATTTAGATAGTAGTTTGGATATATCGGCGCAAAAGTAATTAAGCTGAAATTTAAACACGTCACTCAAAATTTTTTACCATTAGAGCGGGTGTTAGGGGAAGTTATGTCGCACGATACAAAGGAAGTTTTACATGTTCTTATCTTGGTTAGCCACTGGCTTTCACATCAGATTCATTTTCTTCTGTGTTAGCTATGTTAATATTATGATGTCAGGGCAAAGGGAAAATTACGCAGTTCCGGCGATTATTAAGTGATGTTTACACATATCCTTAATCTACATGTAGTTACTGTTAGACGGAAAACCCAATAAGAACTGTAATATATTTTGTGGGTCCTCTTGAGGCGTAAATATACGGTTTAAACTTGTGGGATTGAAATGAACTACTTGGCAAAAAGAAGTTGGTTTCCCAACCGTGCGTATAGACCCCCCCCCCCCCTCCCCCGGGTCATAGAAAAACAAGTGACATGGGTCATGACGCTCAGCTGACTTGAACAGTCTGTAATGTTAAAATTTTACAGAATAAAAACACACAAAAATGCGCGTATCTCGCAAAATATAGGTAATAGTGACCTACATTTTGGTATACATGGATATTAACCAATGACCTATACCAACTCAAGTTAGAGTTTCTAGTCCTAACGGTTACGATTTGTGCCTTGTTATCGGAGGGAAAGACCGAAGGACGACAGACAAAGGGTGATCACTAACCATAGGTCATCTGAGCTAAATACTAGAGTGATTTGCATTTGAAATTTACCCATTTTGAGCTCCATCCGCTCGAATATTTCCTTCAAGAAAAATGAAATAATAAATATAATAAATAATAATTTCAAACAAATGTCCTTCATTTTATGCGTTTACCTGTTTAACTAATGAATTTGGTACAAGTTTTATCATGTTGTCCTCTGATAATATTTTTTATCGAAAACTTGTAAGAAAAGGTTCAATAATTCCACCGCCTACGTTGCTTTAAAAAAAATGTGTTTGAGAACATATATATATATATATATATATATATATATATATATATATATATATATATATATATACATACAGTGAAACCTGTCTAAAGCGGACAGTCAAGAGACTCAATCATTTTGTCTTAATAGTGAGGTGTCCTTATTAGGCAGGTTGACCTTGGTTGATAACTGAGGGATTATAAATAAAGACAACGAACGGCTGCAAGAACGTGTTTATTGTATTATATCAGATTTCATGTAAATGTACAACATATTCATGCACACATCATGCATTCAATATCCATATACAAATTGATTATTTTTCTTATCTCAAGTAGTGAACAATATAAGGAGAAAAGTCTATGAAGACATCCGTAAAAGCAATGTTCAAATACTCGCGTACGTTCGCGTACGATTCACTCAGTCGAATAAGCTTGACTTTCTGAGATAGCATAAGCTCCCGCCCAGGAGTACGTGTGGTTCCATCTGGCGGCATTTCCTTAAACTCTCCTTGTTCAGCGATAATCTCAAAGATTATGACGACGTTGATAATGCGAAGATTGTAATGGTTACGAACCTGGGATTATTCGTTTTTTATAGGTGAATGTAGTTTTATCCTAAAAATTAACTTTCTTTGATGATGGTTGTTTGGTTTGATTTGCTTTAATGTTGAAGGCACCCGAGATTAAGCGAACCCCGAGGAGCTTGTGCACGGCGGCACTGTTCAAACAGCTACGGAGCGAGCAGATGTTTGACACTGAGCAGATCAGTTTGAGATATACTGAGCAAAACAGATAAATTTATATCAAACAGCCTGCTATAACAAAGTGGCTAATTTTACAGTTAGATATTGCGTGGTGAGATCAGGACATGGCATGGCAAATCGGTAGCCGTTTAATCAATTTAATGACCCCGCGGTCGAGCGAAAAATATGCAGCTTCGCAACGTGTGAATGATCAACCGTGAAATAAAGTGACACGATGTTTACCGTTTCATATTTGCTGTGTTTAACTTAGGAGCACATCACACCGTGACGTTAGCACGGACACCCATTAAGGTAACAACTGGGGATTGAATAATCCTTTGTGTTCCAGTCCCGGGAACAGAAACAGTACCGGTGGTCTTTAATGTTGCCCGGGGCGAGTGATCAGTGTCCACCGAAGGTGGCGTATCGTGTCCGCAGTTGTCAGGTTCCTTTACTCTTAGAATGTTGGTTTGATCTGAAATCTGCTGTCCGCAGTAGTGAGGTGTCCGCCTTACAGAGGTTCCGCTTATACATAACATATAGGGAATTTTGAAAGGTCTCAACTAACTTGTTCGTTATAGCCAGTTGTCCGCCTAAGTGAGGTGTCCGTTAGACCAGTTTTCACTGTATATGTGTGTGTTTTGACCTTAAAATAACTCCAACAGAAATTTGTAACATTAAAAAAATTAGACACAGCTGTCATTGGATGCAATAGACCTTTAACCTACGGAGGACTATACAGTGGTGGTATATATTGTTTATATTTATATAAGCATGTGCATGACCACGCTCTTGCATGACTGCACAAATGCCAAAGCTTTGAAGCTCCCATTATCGGGGTTGCGAGCTAACCCCTCGACCTCATGAATATTTAAAGCAGCGCCGCGGTGTTCTCCTGTAATTTAGTAACAAACTAATTCTATTTTTAAAACAACAGATTCAACATAAGCGCGGTTTAATCAGGTAAATCGCGTGATATGAAAGCTGCCGAGGTGCCAATGAATCTCGCTTTACAACGCTCAAATGGGCAAATAACAACACATCTCCAGTATTATAGTCAGACCACATCGCATGGAGACCATAAAAGTCT
Organism: Sipunculus nudus; assembly: GCA_026874595.1. Lineage (NCBI taxonomy): Eukaryota > Metazoa > Annelida > Sipuncula > Golfingiida > Sipunculidae > Sipunculus > Sipunculus nudus. The sequence continues at coordinate 77,193,692 of CM049308.1, read as the reverse complement.
TGTTGATAGTGTGATTATTTCTTTCCATGACGATATATACCGGAACTCCCCATGAATTCTCTGTCTTTAACTGTTGCACTGCCTACTTTTCGTCAGTTAAAATCTATCTCTGCCTTTTGTTATTCCTCCGTCCGGTTGTCTTCTAAATGGGAATTATGCGTTATGAGAATTATTATCTCTGGATTGTGCTTATAATATTATAATTATGATATCATATATATTAAATGTTCACAAATTATATATTATCCGCTCATAGAGTCACCTAATGTGCTCTGCGGCTGAGCTCCGTGTCCCGTGGGTCACACGTTCATTGTTTTATTTTTTATATTTTTCAGATAAAAAACAAGCAAAGTAAGATATTCCGGATTTTGGACTCCAAGGGCATCCCCTACAAGAAAGTGGACATCTCCGTGGGGGATGAAGTCAAACAGGAAATGAGGGACAGGTCCGGGGACTCAAAAGCATTGCCACCAAGGATATTCAGAGGGGACCAGTATTTGGGGGTGAGTACGGAAATAGATTATATAGGTAGTTGGCGAGGTCCTTATAGCGCTCAGTTTTAGTGAATGGGTAGGGGTGAGTCTTAGCGAGTACCAAGTTGAGTACTTTTGAGTAAAATAATATTTGAGTACCATAGATGAACCTTCCAGGTGATTACCAGTAAGCAGCCTGGGTGTTTTTGCCGCCTAGTTTAGGGCCAACTTAACTACGATGGGCCCACTAGGTTTGATGACCCAGCTAACTGAGTCCTAAGTGAGTACCTTGAGTGAGCCTACTAACTGAGCAACAAGTGGGTTTATCTTGTTATCTCGATATGGTTTATCTGATAGGTATATTGTCACCCCAGATAAACTATATCAATAATATATAACAGCATTTAAGGTACAGGTCTCCCAGATTTCCGTAAAATGACAGGTTTGTTTTTGCAAGCCACTATGTAAGTTTATATCATGAAGATGGGACTAACGTGTGCTCCTTTTAAATGCTAGCTTTTTATCATATATAATATAATGTATGACTCCTTTTTCCAGGGCTTTGATGAATTTGATGAAGCGGTGGAGTTAGAAGAGTTGAATAACTTCCTGAAGATCTCATAAAACCAGGATCAGTAAGATACATTTTATATGCAGTACAGTAAAACCCCGCCCAACGACCACTTCGGTTTAGCGACCACCTCCTCAAATTAACGACCATTTTTTATGGGTCGTGACTCTTTTCCCCATTTACTGTTGGACCTCGCTTAGATGAGCACTGCGCAAATGCGACCACTTTATCAAGGCCTCGATGGGGGTCATATTTTCAAGGCTTTAATATATATATATATATATATATATATATATATATATATATATATATATATATATATATATATATATATATATAAATACAATATACAAACTTTGTTTCCCAAATTATTTTACAAGTTGACGTGTTTACGAGTCATATCCGAATTATCAACCAAACACAGTCAAATTGAAAGTTATGGAAGTTAGAAAATTGGCAATATTTCACACATCAACATAATAATACGTACTTGTGTGTAAATATAATAATTAGTAAATATAATAATTATTTCATTAGGTCGGATTTGCTCTAGAAATGTCATGACCTCTATTGGAAAAGCTGCAGAATAAAGAAATGAATTTTGCCTTTTAATGGATTCATATCAGTGGTTATAAGGTGGCTCACGTTTCATACCCATTTAACTTTTTTTTCAGAAAGGACTTTGGACGTGACAACAAATGGCATGACCCAAAGTTTCAGCCTTTTTATACCACACACAATCTGTGATTCGTTCAGTTGGGATGTGCATTCCTCTCACAAACCTTTGTGATCGCAAGCGCCACCTTGCGGAAGCTGATATCACTAAGGATCATATTTTAAGACTTTCACGTGGCGACGGTGCTAGAGTTGGCATGTTGCTTCGCACCGTTTTGTATGTCTTTATGTTGCAATATAAAATATGCATTTAAATGTTTGTATATTATGGGAGTAGCGCATGAGGTTTATATATTCTGTATCAATGAATAGTGTGAGAAAGGAGCATGAATTTTTTATGACGCTTAAGGAACCGGAAAAATTCACACCGTTTGCCTGAAATTTTGAATTCAACTTTACTTGTCTTGGTAACTATCATTTCTGGTTGTCATCCTTCAGAGAAATTTTAGATTTAATTCAGTAACCTAATATATATCTAGCTTTTGCTCTTTTTATTTTTCTCTGGGACCATTTATGCCGTAGGTCCAGCTCATTATAATGCTTTGTATCACAAGGGAAATTGATAAAATTACTTTACATAGTTGTTAAATATGAGCTTCATTATAAATATTACGCTCTTTATATAATCAGTATATTATCGAACTATCAAACGCACTCGTGACTTTATTTAATATATTAAATAGACATGTAGCTTTTACATTATGTAATGTATTCCTATTTACATTATGTAATGTATACCAATGCTGACGTTACGCCCAGTCATATGCTCGGTGGGGAATGTTGTTATTGGGAATGATCAAAACATCTGATGTTTTCTAGCTGTCATTACCACTGAGCCACATTTCAGTAACAAGTATGGTCTAACAATGTTTTAAACAACTTTTGAAACACAAAAAGAACTAATACCAGTGTTACATATATGTAAATCATGTGCTTCATTCCGTATTTTTGTGATAAGATGTAGGCAAGTCTTGTAACGGGGTCAGATTTCCTGTAGAGATCCATCATGTTAGACTGTTTATTACAAAATTTAATTTGTTTTTAGTGGCTTAAAAAGTTTAAAAAATAAAAGAAGCAACAATGATTTCGAATTTTGTCCCCCCCCCCCAAAGTGATATTTCCAAGGAATACATGTGATAGTAATTCAAAATTGCGGATAATAAAGAAATAACCGGAGCCATGTATCGGGAATTGTGAGAAACAGCATTCCTCCTTTTATCTTTGTGTGCTAGAAATCAGTTGAATATCGTAATTGGTGCTGACAGTATATTTTAATCATGTCACGCTCCTACCAGTTGTATATGCACAAGCCCACCGGTGATCACGTGACAGAGATACATTCATGATGAACCTACTTCCTCGATTCTAGACTCGCCTGGGCCACAGAGCCGGGTTATTGTGTATCCACGTAGAACCTCTGTGTATGTATCTGTGTATGTCGTTGTATAAAAAACATTATTGCTATCAACTGAACAATTAATAAATTTCTATGCATTCTCAGTATCTTTTTTTCGTTCTTTGTATATTAATTATATGGTGATAGTTGAGTTTTCGCTAGAATATATACATATTCCTCACAAATAAGATAAGTCAGTGAATACGAAAGAGGCATATTGAAATCAGGGGCGGATATAGATTCTTAGAAAGGTGTGTGTGGGGGGGGGGGGAGGGGAATCATCCAGACAGAGGTAAACAAAGGTACCGGTAGTACTAGAAGACTTTAAACATTTCTCTCACATGCAGAATTCTAGGGTGAAAAAAAGGCCCAAGACACAAAATCCGGCGCCCCTTTTCGGTATTAAGCGTATTTATTATTCTATTTCCCAGATTTTTTGGTAGAAAAAGGGGCGCACCCCCCCCCCCCCTCCTTGAGCCCCCACTTGATCTGCCATGGCAATATTTTATGGTTTGCTAAAATGGCCCCGATGCTTTTATATCAAGTGCTTATCCCTATACGGTGCTGGGTGCTGTTTTAGGAAACAACAGCTGTAACTAGGATGTATTACAAACCGAGGCATGGTACAGGATGACACAAGTTTAAAGTGCAATATAACAATGCATGACGGTAACCAATAACATTTCGGTGCAATAGATACACATCCGTAGTTATTTTTTTTCGCTCAGGTTAGTTCCAATCATGCTGGGTGGAACGTCGTCCGGCCGTTTGTCCAGCTGTCTATACCCGACCTCTCGCTAGCAGGGCACAAATCGTAACCGTAGAAAATTCTTACTTGACATTCTGAGCGAGTTCCCCTTATTTTTCCATGAATACCCAACATTATACCACGATGACCCATATTCTGCGAGCTATATAATGCAAAAACATAAAAATATGTAAATATTTACATATCTTTAAACCCTGAACACTATTGGCTCATCTTGTTCTTAAGAAATCATACATTTCTTGTTAATTTTCCTGAGATTTGTGCGTTTTGTAATATATAGGATGCCTGGGTGCTAAGTATTTCTCGTCTTTTCTAGGTTGATGATTATGATCAAAGATTAATATATATATATATATATATATATATATATATATATATGATGTAAGTTGTTGTGCCTAAGGTAACATATGAATCATCTATGAATTATTCACAGACACGGGCGAAAACACAATCTCCTTGACAGATAAGATAAAACCGCTATATATATATATATATATATATATATATATATATAAATATATATATATATATATATATATATATATATATCACTGTTCTGCAGTGGGAATGTGTGTAATAGAGTCGGGCCTGTAAGTAGATTAACCCAGAAACAAGTGTATGTATTATATGGGACCTTTCCTCTGACCTCGGGGTCAACATGAAAGGTATATGTTTCCTTACGGACTCCTTTGTTGTTCATATTTGAGCACTGCAAGGGTATAATATTGCGGACACCCCGAACAATCGCATGAAGACATTAAGAAGAGCTGACTCCCGACCAGCCCGACTGAGGCTGTATCGGGCCCCTGGTTGTAATCCAACAAGGGACCCTTCCATCAAAATGATAGCTACTGTAAGTCTATTAAGACGAATGTTATGAAATTAAACGGAATTTAAGAAACAAGTCAAAAGACTGTTTATCTTTCATTTTTTGGACAAACGTTTGTAGAGTGTGCATGAAAGGAAGTTGTCGGTACATGGTCTATAGTTCTTAAAATTCCACACACCCGACCTTGCCGACAGTCGGCATCCCTTCCTGCACATGTTATTATGAACTCATTCTAACATAATAACATAATAACATTTTTTTTCTGTAAACAGTGTTGGGATTGAAACATGGGGTCAACTGGGTTCTGCCCACTTAGCAACCTGGCACTGCATGATTGACCGTTACTACTTTCTTTTTAATTAAAATCCAAGGAGTTAAAGGACAGCAGTGCATGAGTGGAACGGACACACAAAACGGTCCGAGTTTCGTTTGGGACCAACAACAGTAGTAAACTCTCACGCTCTACAAGCAAATGAAGACACGAAAGACCCAGTTACGGTGACATAGTGTGACAGCCATCTTGTAAGTCTCCAAGTCTGATTAAAGTAAATAAGCAGCTGTTTCACTGCACAGTATTCAGGACAGCACTGGTGCATGAGAGGCGCAAAGTAAAACACACAGTGGGAAGACTTGGCAAGTGTGGCAGTCGATACATTTATATTTATTAGTACATGTACTTAATATTGCGATACACGCGCATATATATATATATATATATATATATATATATATATATATATATATTGTATATATATTATTTTATTATATATTGCATAATTTGTACCGTGGGAAAAGTTTTGGTTGTTTTCTTTATTTTATGGTTACTATATACATGTATATGCAACAAATTGAGGCGTTTTTCATATAGTATTTGATTATATTGGTAAGAATAATTCACAAGATCGCAAAATACAATAAAAGAAAATATACTCCTAATGTAAACATTTGTGCACGTTGTCTGGTATCAATGTGAGTGACAGATTTTACTGATAATTTTCTTTGACGGTCTTCCACGGTTTGGTTTCTCAGCCTACGATGTGAATCCACACCGTTAGAATCCCGGCCTACCAGGGCCTGAGTTTGTGCCACGCACTTACTGGCTGCTCTCTATATATCTCGTATATACCTCGTATATATATAAACATTTGTCTCAGTGGATCACCTTGGATTATAAGTTTTTAAACAGGGGCGGATCCATGATTTTCCACAGGAGGTTGACCAGAAACAAGCCAAATCCATTCCTAAAATATTCAATATAAAACGTCATATCAAGTTACATTAAAATCATATATTGTAACACCCCATGGTCACCCATAATACAAAGGGTTTTCATGTAACATTTATTTGGGGGAGGTGGGGAGGGGGGGGGGGGGCTGGTATGTAATACTCTACCGGGACGAAACCACTTCAGACGCAGACATTGAAAATTGCGCCACCAAAATGCCACATCCGTCTGCTGCTGCAGTTTCGAAGAATCCGGGAGAAAAGGCCCAACGCTCATATCCTGTTTAGGTAAGTTCCGTGACATATACACGACATATATGTACGACTGCTTGTACACAATGAGGCTCCTATACAATACATTACACAACACTCAGTGACCTCGTTGCATGAAAAAAACTAGTAATAACATAGCCTATTTTAGGTGTATCAGTAAAGCGGTTTTCGTTGAAGCGTTTACGGATGACAGTTATAGGGAAAACCGTATACATGTCAAGGCGGAGACACGTGAACTTGTCACAATAGTAGGCGGGACCCTTTGGCGAATATTCTATTCCTGGTATATCGATATCATCACGAGGGTGTTGGGGATTCCGCCAGCCCCAAGCTGTAACAGGTAATATGTTTTCATGTTTGTTTTATCAAATGTATGACACAATCACAAGATTTAACCGAAATCTTCACTGATAGCATTTCAAGCACCTGTGGTTAAAGTTACAAGACGTTTCGTCGTTGCAGGCGGCTATCAAAACTACTGATCGCACGCAGGAGCAACCCACCCTTCACCCCTAGTAGTCACTGATCAGAAGCACGCTTGTTGTTTTATTACTGTCCTATTAGGGCCGGTGTACATAAAACGCTATTCATACGTCTGCAATACGTCAAGGTTATGTTTGAAAAATAAAATGAGGAAACGAAACGCGGACTTGGCGTTATGTGAACACGGTATATAATACGCTGATTTTCATGGGTCGTTACTGGGGGCGGATCCAGGATTTAGAAAAAAGTGGGAGGGGTACAACGAAGGAGACCTAAAAAAAAAGGTCCCCAAGTCCGGAAAGGGGGGGGGGGGGGTCCAGGTAGCAAAATTCTGTATCGAACCCTTAAAAAAAGTTTGCGGCGAATGATTAAAAAAAGGGCGGGGGGGGGGGGGGGATCCGGGCTCCTTGGACCCTTCCCCTTGATCCGCTACTGATTACGCATACGCAAAGGTTAGAACATGTTCTAACTTTTCTTAGGGTAACTTACGCGGATCATAGAAAAAGGTGGGGTTTGCCAACAAGCCGTTGAAATGTGTGCTCAGAGTAAAATTGTTGACAAAAAACGCTTACGTTAACGTTACGTATGCGGAATTGATATCAGACTATATATACGTATATCGCAGACATTACGTTTATGGGCACATCCGCACAGGAACGTACGTAGAGCTACGTGGTTCTGAAATAGAAATAACATATACGACTTTTAGATGATTATCTTTCTCACTCATTATCTTTCAGTTTTTCAGTTTATAGGTAATCAACATGATTGCATGGCTTTGAATTTCTTTTGAGTGTGTGATCCTGTATTTATAGGTAAATAAACATGACGGCATGGCTTTGTATTTCCTTGGCGTGTGTGATCCTGTATTTATAGGTAAATCAACATGACGGCATGGCTTTGTATTTCTTTTGAGTGTGTGATCCTGTATTTATAGGTAAATCAACATGACGGCATGGCTTTGTATTTCCTTGGCGTGTGTGATCCTGTATATACAGGTAAATCAACATGACGGCATGGCTTTGTATTACCTTGGCGTGTGTGATCCTGTATTTACAGGTAAATCAACATGACGGCATGGCGTTGTATTTCCTTGGCGTGTGTGATCCTGTATTTACAGGTAAATCAACATGACGGCATGGCTTTGTATTTCCTTGGCGTGTGTGATCCTGTATTTACAGGTAAATCAACATGACGGCATGGCTTTGTATTTCCTTGGCGTGTGTGATCCTGTATTTACAGGTAAATCAACATGACGGCATAGCTTTGTATTTCCTTGGCGTGTGTGATCCTGTATTTACAGGTAAATCAACATGACGGCATGGCTTTGTATTTCCTTGGCGTGTGTGATCCTGTATTTACAGGTAAATCAACATGACGGCATGGCTTTGTATTTCCTTGGCGTGTGTGATCCTGTATTTACAGGTAAATCAACATGACGGCATGGCTTTGTATTTCTTTGGCGTGTGTGATCCTGTATTTACAGGTAAATCAACATGACGGCATGGCTTTGTATTTCCTTGGAGTGTGTGATCCTGTATTTACAGGTAAATCAACATGATGGCATGGCTTTGTATTTCCTTGGCGTGTGTGATCTTGTATTTATAGGTAACTCAACATGACGGCATGGCTTTGTATTTCCCTGGTGTGTGCGATCCTGTATTTACCCGGGAGTTTCACAAAAGCTACACCACTACACCAGGGGGCGCCTCTGGTGCGTCACGTGAGGAGCTGGCAGAATGGATGGGACGCCTTCTTCTGGTACGAATGCCCCGAGGGCCAAACGTTCTACCGTTGGAGAAGTCAACATGACAACAAGAAGGAGGACAGGCTATTTCAATTCTAGTAAGGTCAATTAATACCAAAATTAATTTAAAAATATCAGTCATGTTCTTTTTGACACATTTATATTCTTATGCAAGAGGAGAACCAAGTAAACGTAAAATCAAGTTAATTGAGGACGCCTATGCTACGATCCAAGCAAAGGTCGCTGTCTTTGTGAGCTTCTCACTATGCTAGTGGTGGAAAAATACCAAATCGAGGGGACAAATGATATAATCCATAAAATAATCGTATAAAACGCGTTTGCTTTAATAACGCTGGTTCAAACGTAAGCACTTCTTAAAACATGTTTAAGACGTCGTTTGAAATGTGTTCATAACGTGGCCGCTGCACAAATGCTACTGTTGTGTATGTTGAGCTGTTGACCAATATATATGAAATGTAGCATTTTGTTTTGGCGTTTCACGCCCCTTGGGTCGCTGTCAGACTCAATCCGTAAAATGAGTAAAGCCATGAGCCAAAGTAAAAGTACGAAATGTTTGGCATCTGTTCAAAATGATTGAAAACCGTTTTATATATACAATAGGTATTAGTGAAGTGACGTCATGGGATCAGAAGAGGGAACAAACCCTCTCTCTGCTTATAGTTTCGTTTAGTACTTCCGTCAATGTTGAATTCGTTGGTTTTCTATGAATGTAAATCATTAACAAACTAATCAATAATTTTTTTACAGCTCCCTTCGTGTTCTATTTTTCTCAATTATACCTTCTCAATTTAAACAGGTAACCTTCATAACTGCATGCATGCTCTAATATTCAACCTCGAATCATTCTTCATACAAAAAATGACGTTACACCAGTTAGTTTAATCTTTTCTGTGAGTAGCCATTTACTTGTATAAAAATATGACTTTTTCCAGTTGTCGTAGGTCAGGCGAGTATTACGAGGACGACTGCAGCTACACCGGCTGGGTCAACAAGCTGGACGGACGAATGAACTTTCAGTGTCCCAGAGGTGGAGCGGTCACAGGCGTGCAGAGCTTCCACTCTGACCATCACGAGGACAGAGAGTAAGGGCTGTTAAATCAATCTCTCTCATCCCTTGTGGAATGACACTTCTCTAGTATGAAGTTGAAGTGTTAGGGCATAAACAATACCTACGGTTTATGTCCTGTAGGTAAACTTAAATGATTGGACAAATTGCTGATAGATGGCAGCACTATATTCCAGTGATTTTACCAAGCCATCCACCAGCATATTGTAGCAGAATTAGACGCGAACTTGGATCATGCGTCAGCTGTCATAGTCAGGGATCTATTTATTTCCACGTACATTTATCATCATGAGACTATATGCAAATATTTGAAGAATAATACTATTAACCTAAACAATGTCTTTGAAGAGTCGGAGTATCTGAGAAAAATACGATAAATCAAAATCTAGCGAATATGGAATTGACGCTTTTCGTCGACTCCCTAATGTCAGAGGTCTGAAATGCGCTAATCCAAATGTTGATCACTTGTCCTAGATATTGTAGTTACTGCATTTTAAAAAACGTATCCACTCTTTTAAACGGTTTCTATCAGTTTTGTTCATGTCCCATTCTTTTCATACTTCTTTTCATGCAAGAATTTTGTCTGATAGTCCGGTCAGCATGCACACATTCCTCTCTCTCTCTCTCTCTCTCTCTCTCTTGGGACATTGAGAACTTCTTTGTTGGCAAAAGTTATAACCGATACTTATTTCTATCAATTTTATACACAGATTCGGATACAAATGCTGCCGTCTGCGTCGCACGTGTGTACGGAATTGTAGGAGTACTGGCTACATAAACAACTTTGATCAGTACATTGATTATTCCGTTCCCGCCAATACCATCATCCGGGGCTTTGAATCCTATCATCACAACGGGGCAGAGTAAGTAACCATACAAATTCAAAAGATGCAGTGACAGAAAGTAAACATTCTGGCAATATATTGAAAAAATCCTGGGCGAGGTTACAAAACAAATATACTCGTATATGAATAACTGAAATTTATATAATATGTAGTCTATATTTAATTTTGTTTACATTAATTTTGATTAAAGCAGGTTATACTGCTTAACACAAGAAAATAATAATTAGTAGTTTAAATGAAACTGGCACACAATTTACTTTGGAATTTAGCAGGTACATGATTGCTCAAAACTATTTATCAAAAGTTCTTCCTGATTATTGCATAAATGTTCTACAAATCATCTTTGCAAATTTTAACTGGTGATTTTTTGATGATTATATTCTCAATAAAGTAGCTTAATGTTCATACAAAGGACGCAATCACCTATCACCGTCATATCAGGACATGGCGTAATTAGACTGGTTCCTATAGCACTGATAATGGCCTTGAGTTCATCTTAATTATTGTCATATAGTATAAACACCTTCAGCTGATTTGTAAGCGTTTTTCTCAAACACTGAGTTATACGTAGTCTATCCTTCATATCAATAAACGAAGACCTTCCATCTCATCATTATGTAGCTTTAACAATATCTGATCAAGGGCATACTTAGGTCATCGCAAAACAGTGATTTAACCAATGGAAGGATAGGCTGTTGGAGGTATTGTAACAGACAAGTTAATGCGGAAGTGTTTAAATGAGGAAAATACGTTAGCGTAAATTTCATAGGATACCATTTATCAATGTGACCAGAAATAACAACCTTGTATTTACCAGTCGGTATAAAATAAAACGTTCATTTGAGGAATAATAATAGCATAATACCATTCAATGATATTTACAACTTGACATGAAAAATGTGAATGAAAATTAACATCTATATTGTAGGGACCGCCGCTGGAAAGTCCACACTTGCAATATCTACCGCTGCTAGGTGCCCAGTTGGAAGCGAAGTCATTCAGATACAAACGTAGAAGATCTGCCAAAATCTTAATATTAATTTTATACATAAATCTTATATTCAGAGATATTGGATTTTGTTGTTTAAAGACCTTGATGTGTTAGCAGTGCGATAAATCATGTCTCTGGATATTAATTAAAATACAGTAATTGAATTATACTAATATACCAGTGATATATTAAGCTATAATAAGATTGGATTTATTTAAATCTTTATTTATTACTTTTAGATAGGATATCTTAATCCCTAGCATATTGGACCAAGGAACCATAAAATTCATTGAAAGCTATGTAAAAACCTTTATTTTTCCATTTCTAGATCCTTCCTTTCATTTTTACGAATTTCAAACCGAACATTAATACATGTAGTTAATATTTATCTAAACAATGCTTATAGTTCTTCATTTACAATAAACAATAGTTTTTCATTTATAACATGTTCAACAATCCACTGACATATAATCAAGAGAAAAGGTGTTATTTAATGTAAATATTTAATCAACCATGAGTGAATAAATCGTTCGTGGAATATTTGATAATGTATTGAAATAAAGTGTGCATTATCACCGAGATGGTCGTGACCGTTTTTTTTTTATATTATTGTGTAAAAAACATGCAAGCCATGCCACGTGATCCAAACCTTCCAGGAAATAGGCCTAGGCACTCAGTGCATGTCCGCGGCCTCGTAATCAAACCCATTCACGTAACGTCACGTGAATAGCCTCACTGACGCAACGTGGGGAGTCCTGGGTTATGCGCCGGACCTTCACCGCATCACGCACTACACAGCAAAAGAATTGCTTAAGTATTACGAAGTTTAATACAAATTCCTGCAAAGTTAAGCTACTGTTAATTTGTACATATGAAAATTATCGAAAGAAAAATCGTTGGATGAACCGTTATGTCGAACGTGACTTGTCTTGAAATAACAAAATATAAACAAAAACACATGAGACAAATGAGAAATAATGGGAGATGCTGTCGATTTCATGGTTCATAAAAAGGTCGATTGTAGAGAGGGAATAAAACCTTGACCGTCTGGAAGATACGAGATACGTGAGCTCTATACAAAATTACTGGAGCCTCGCTTCTCATGCAACAGTTGTACACTACAGTCGTCTCAGACATCATTCGTGTAACAGCTGCTTGTATAGAAATGTTCTCTGGTTTCGAACACCAGATTGCACAGGGCAAAGAATTTTAATGAGAGAGTAGTACTGTATTTTGCATCCAGCCATATTTTTAACATGCGAAACCTGCTCTCGTTGGTCTGGTAACACCCGCACTGGCATATATGACCAAGAATCCATTCAACGAAAGCTTGTGCCCTGTATAATATAAAATAATATATACTAGAGAGGGCCCCGTATTGTATTCCAGACCCACGAAAGTCAACGCTAAAATTCCCACCTTTCCAGTCCGTCAGTAATCAGTTCAGAGTCAAATCTATCTAAACAGTGAAAATAAAAAGTAAACATTAACACACAGTGTCCCTAGCGCATGGACATATGATCTAGGTTTAGTAGCAGCGGTTGAATAAACAGTTGTCTTGGAACATTCGATGTTTTCTTGCCTAAAACACAGCAGAGAACAAAGAGATAACGTCATTTAGCTATGTACACATTAGGAATGCAATGTGTGTACAAGACCGTACTTAAAGGCGGATGTCCAGTAATTAAAACAAACAACTCAGCTGATAACAATCCAAATTTTGAGTTCTACATGTTAATTAAGTTCGGGTCCTAACATTCTTTGTCTTAATCTGCAAAGTATAATTAAACACTTAAATGTTCTTTTAAAATTTATATTTTCTTTTTTCTTTTTTTTTGTTTCCTTATGTTACCTTCCTCGAATATAGATCAAGTCCATTTAGGGAAAATTTGGCCAGAAAAAAAGACATGACACGGACATAATTATCTGTTGCAAATCTGAAGTTATTTACGATGTTTAAAATTGATTTTAATCTAGTAATGCAAATTCGTCATGTTTTTTTCAATCTTCATGAAATATGCTGATAACGAAATGATTTTTGTGCTTGTTGACTGCCCATGCAATCATATAGTCTTTTTATGCAAAATGTTTACTTATTTATTTCTACAGCTGAATGTGTTATATATAATTGTGAATGGAATACATAGTATTGGTAATGGAGTATATTTGCATGTTTAAAATATAATTCATAACGGTTAATGCAGCATTCATATTCTATACAAAGTAAAATTAAAGTTAAGAATATATCTAGTCTTTAAAGAAAGTTTTTTTTAAATATGCATTTACATGTTTTATTGGTTGAACTTCATATTTCTGAAAGATAAATACTACAAAATGTCATAAACATAAAAATGTTAAAGGTTAATCACCATCACCATCATTATATGGATAAAATAATTCGATTTCTTGAGAAAAAAAAACAAACAAAAGGTAATTGACAATAACAGTTCGTACAGATGACAATGGATCTGGTCAAACGTGGCAAAGTAAATGCTATGAAGTTGCTCTATGTACTCTGCATCTAACGAAATTTTGCTAAAGTACACTTGAAAACGGAAATAAGTGGAGGTGCTTACAACCACCTCCTTATGAACAATGTTAACGTATTACATGCCAAACTACGTATAGGATGCAGCAGTCACAAGCATGGTCTGTTTAAAATAAAGTTTCTTGATGACAGTCAATATATGTGTGGTGATAATTGAGTACAAAGGATTTTTTCTTGAATGTCTCTTATATACTCAAAAGCGACAAAAACCTTTGGAGCTCTCTGATGGTTATACCCAGCAACAGGAATATGTGAATCATGTATCCATCACTGCTGCTATTTGGTTCGGACGAATTAGCATATTCTGACAACATATACGTCTTCATCTTTTTACATGAATATATAGTATCCACTAAGAGATTTCAAGTTTAATCCTACGATTTTTCACTTACAGGCTGCGAATTATAAAGTTTTGTTCACTCATATCAACATTTGACTGTACTATTTTTTAAATTGTACTGTAAACTGTTGATGCGAGAGGAATTTACGTAGCAGTATTGCTATTTGCTAATGGCACATTAACAATAAAATATGTTTAAACTAAGGAGAACTATTTAGCTTTTCGTCAAAGAGACTAATGTAAGAAATCTTGAGTCTCTCCATAAACTCGTAACCTAACAAATTAGAATCATACTTAAATACTAATTTAAAGGGACCATCAGGAGCAAGATGCGTCACTTCAAGTGTCAGACCATTATGGGCCCACGTGATATGCTGATCTAGTGATATATATTCACCTTCCAGACCAGACGCTACCGTTGGCTTAAATGAGGCGATATTATATTCCATAAAGACGTACATAACGTTCATGAGATCACCCAAAATGCAATTCCTTTGATCAGTCGATTTGTCGGCCAACAAATCGGAAAGTACATCTTCCAGTGATATTCCTGCGTGTGAAGCAGCAGCTAACAATCCTTCCTGTGTACTCCGACAGATGGCACTAAACGCTGAGTCAGTGACTTGAGTGATAATTGGCAGGACTCTGAAATGAGGATCTGCGTTGTTCTCTCTGTCGTGATATTTTCCACAGGAAACAGGTACGACAACAGTAACTTGTTCTCGTTTGCTCACAGAACCGAGCACACACTGGAATAACGCCAAGAAAACGGAAGCGGGGGTCAAGACTTTGAGGTTACAGTATCTTATTAGACATTCTACTTGACTTGTGTTGAGCTCCACTGTCAAAGCATGAACCGGTCCCCTTAGGTGACGTGCGCTAGTAGCAACAAAAGGCAACCTGTCAAGAGACATTTGTTATTGTAATGTGCTATGGTAATATTTACTCGAAAATGGTTTATCGCTTGTTCTGCGTCAAATTAACATTAGTAACACAGTGGCTTATAGAGCGACTTCCATGCATGTTACCTGAAAGAAAAATAATGTATAGCCCATTAATAATACAGGTTGTATCGTTTATTTTACGTCAAACTTACGCATAGAACGCCAAAGTTTACGGAATACTTTTTAATAGTTGTTAACTCCACTGTAATCTAGTTGACCCCCCTCCGAAATATGTGTGCAGATTATTGCAAAGTTTATATACATACGGCGAAAGATTGGTCTGCTGAAGAATCTTTGTCCAGAAGTTCAGGTCATCAATCCTTGAAGTCTCATCCGTCTCGTTGCTGGCCCAGGGCAGGTTTGTTGCAAAATCAACGGTGTTCCCACAGAGAGATTCTTCATAGCTCCGCCAAAGCTGCTCATGTATGACAGGAAGGGATTCTGCGTCGGCCGCAAGATGATGAATAACGGTTAAGACGAAAGTTTTGTTGTTCTGTACGCTTGTGTTATACTGATAGAGAATCACCCGTATTGAAGGGTCTCGTCCGAGATCAAATGCTTTGTGTATATCCTCTATGATAATGTTTGGAATTCCTGTTGTAGTCTGAGGCTTGTCTAGTGTCCTGACTTCCATACATTTACATAATGCTTCATCGATAGGCATCATGTTAATACGGACCTTTTCCGGGCAGGATTCCTGTTCATAAGTGCAACACAGATATGGATGTCTGCTGAGAAGTGATTTTACCGCATACACTAAATGGTGTTCGTGCACGTTGCTGTCAATAGCAATTAAAGTTGGCAAATTAAGCACAGGGCTGTCCGGAGCCTTACAATAATTTCTCCATAAATGTTCCTGTACAGCTGTAAGCTGGATATAGCTTGAGGATTGGGTTTCCTTTATATGTTGAAAATTAACTGAAGATACCGTGTTCGATATCCAGGAAGACACATTAGTGACGTATTGGCTAAGGTTGCTGCATGTCAGAAGTTCAAGAGCTTGGACATCCACATCGAAGCGTTGCTTCAAAAGACCAGTCAATTTTAACGCCATGAGTGAATTTCCGCCATTTGCTATAAAGCTGGCAGAGAAATCAATGGCATGCCGGAACTCTGCATTAAACAAATCGTGAATTTCAGATCGGGATGAGTTTTTATTCCAAAGTCTCGCTTTATATTTGCTTACTTGAGCTCTCAAAGCTTCCCTGTCAATTTTACCAACGACATTCAATGGAAATTTCGGCACTGCTCTTATTTCAGATGGCATTGCATGTAAGGGCAAATAATCCATCAAGTGATCTCTTAAATTCTTTTCCATATTCCTGTGATCTAAGCAAACAACGCACAAACATATCCGAAGACCATCATCCTCATTTATTAAAACTGCTGCAGCGTCCATTATTCCTTGGCAACAAAGAGCATTTTTTTCAATTTCTTCAAGTTCAACGCGATATCCTCGTATTTTCACCTGCCTATCATTTCTTCGTATGAACAGCAATTCATTATTTGGAAGAAGCACTCCCTGGTCTCCCGTTTTATACAGCATATTTCCTGGTTTTGGACAAAAACAGTCCGGTATAAATTTGGCTTTTGTCTTCTGGCTCAGGTTAAGGTATCCATTTGTCACCCCGAGACCTCCAATGACTATTTCTCCTGGCACTCCCTTAGGTAACAATTGTAAACTTTGATTTGTAACGTAGAAGCTTGTGTGGGACAAAGGTCGCCCAAGAAAATTTCGAAATGGAGCAGTAGCAGAATTAAAGTTATATGATAAGGCAAATATTGTCACCTCCGTAGGACCATAGAGTGTTTTAAAGGACGAAATCCCACGGAAAAGGAGCCTTTTAACGTTTTTCTCATTGGGTTTCTCTCCAGCAATAAGCAGGCAACTGATCCCATCAAAGATACCGCTGTCAGTATATGCTGACATCAGATGAAATACAGAGGTGGGTAGACACATAATATCGATTTTTAGGTCCTTAATTGTTTGTATACAAGTGGCCGGAGGTCCAAAAAGAACGGATCTATCCACCAATACTAATGTTGCCCCATTCGTGAGTGTTACGTAAAGATCATAAACAGAAATGTCAAAACTGAATGAACTTATCTGACTGACCCGGTGACCTACATTCACCTTTGCACAATCTTCATCCTGCACCCTTACAATAACACATTTATGTGTAACGCAAACACCTTTGGGCTTACCAGTGGTCCCTGACGTGTATAACACATAGCAAAGGTCATCAACGGTGTTGATGGATTTATAATCACACAACTCTGTTCTCGTGAAATTGGTATTTTGGCAACTAAGGGTATTGATGTTTATTTTCTTTGAGGTGTCACGAGACAACTTTTCGTCTGTGTCATTATCAGTGAGGATTACCGAAGCGGAAACATCATTCAACATGTATTGGATCCTTTGTTCAGGGAGATCCTTATCAATGCAAACATAGAAACAGCCAGCTATCAGACTGCCAATGCAAGCTGCAATCAGGTTTATACTCCGTTTTACGTAGATACATACAGCTTTATGAGCATCTGTGTATCTTCTGATCTCTTTGGCAACGGCAGCGGACAAACAGTACAGATCCTTGTATGATATGTCGTTATCTTGGTGAACAACTGCGATTTCATTCGGATTCTTGAGAACCCGATCCACGAACAGCTTATCCAGAGTCACAGAGGGTGTTTCCTTTATTACATTAGAGGTACTTAATTGCATGATGTCCTCCATTTCTTCTGAGCTTAGTATCTGGAAATCTTCATAAGGACGATCAATTTGAGTCAAACCTTTTCCAAGCAAGGTCAAATAGTGAGAAACAAATTGGTCCATAAACGAACTGCTATGGATAACTTTGTCATATAAAAGATTCAAACAAATCTTCTTAGCATCTTGTTCTTGTCGAACGACGAGTTCTATTGGCCACGGTATTCTTGCCGTGAATACTTGTTTACCATCTAGTATGTTGGATGCATTCTCCAAGGCGTGGATGATATTGATTAAACACCCGTGTTGCATCATTTCCTCTTTTGTACCCCGCTTTTTGCTAAAGATCTTCATACTTGGAAGGATATTTCTAATGCTGCGCTGTATAGCCTCCTTAGTTCTCAGAATAACCGTCCTGGTGCTTGGATGACCAGACAGATGGATTCTAAGAGGAATAATATCTGCGTAAAACCCTATACCGGAATCATGCTCAACATCGAAACGATTGCTGTGCACCAACCCGAACATAACATCGTCCACTTGATTATATGTTGATAGTGTAATTGCCATGGCTGATATAAAAATTGTGTTAACAGTAACACCAAGCTCTTTCGATGTACTTTCTATCAAGTGGAAAAGATTTTTAGAAAGCATTGATTTCGCCACGTTACACTTTCCTGTCTCTTCTGTTATTTCAGTCGAGTCAAACCTTGGTAAACGCGTCATGCTGCAACATTCTGTTTCCTTTCGCCAGAAGGCTTGCCTACGATGGAATTCAGGGTTGTCATCTTTGCAAAATTTCCTCCATGATTCTACGAATGAAGAATAGTGCATGTTTTTCATGTTTTTAGTGCGC
Organism: Sipunculus nudus; assembly: GCA_026874595.1. Lineage (NCBI taxonomy): Eukaryota > Metazoa > Annelida > Sipuncula > Golfingiida > Sipunculidae > Sipunculus > Sipunculus nudus. Next base: position 77,174,934 of record CM049308.1, on the reverse strand, counting down.
GAAGAAAGCCGGGATGGTTTATCAAATAGTGACTTTGCAATATGATTGATAGAAATCCCATCAGTAACCAAGTGGTGCATAGCCATACCAAACATATATTTCTCCTGCCTACTGCCTCTTATTGTACTATGAATGAATTTAATCAATGGTTTTCCAGAGAAAGGATCGAAGTTGAATGACTGTAAATAACGTTCATATTCATCTTCATTACTAAAATCTATTGCTTCTACCAATTCCTCCTTATTATACAAAAGCTGAGCATTACTTCTTCGATTTAATGACAGAACCTTTCGGAAAAAACTACCATCTGGCCGTATGGCATAAGAGGAGCAAAGAACAGGATTAGCCTGAACCACACGGTGTATCCCATTCATAATTTCCTGGGGTTGAAATTCATTTAATTCGTACGAGTACAGAATGTTGAATTCAGAGGAGCCATTATAAAGTTTATGATAGATAAGAATGTCTTCTTCCTGAAAGCTTACATTACTTGTGAGGTCACATTCTGCCCTTGGGCGCGCGCTCGGGTCCACGTTCCTGGCAACCGGTTCAAGACTAAAATTCCCATAATTTTCCAACGTTTGGTCTCCCATCCCACTTATATATTTTAATAATGTCTGATAAGTACAGTTATTCATGAAGAGTGAAACTGGAACATTTTTGCCTAATCTGCTTTGAATTTCCGTCACAATGTCAATGGCATTCAGGGAATGACCTCCTTGAGTTATAAAACCGACGTCCTCTAGTGAGTTGAATCCAAAATCTTGCCAGATATCCCGAAGTATTTCTTCCTTGAGGAAACTAGATGTTTTTTCTTTAGTTCTTTTGTTACAAACGCTCAAATCTTTCATCATATTAATCAAGTGGGTCTTGTTTATTTTTCCATTATTGAGTCTCGGAAAATCTGTAACCTGGTAACATAAAGTTGGCAACATGAAATCAGGTAACTTTGTCAGCAAATGACTACAAATATTATTTTTTGTTTTCTTTGTTAGTTCGATCATATGCCTTGAAGGACTTGATTCATCATCAAACCTGAAAAAAGCATATATTTTTCCATCATACACCACGCATGCTTCTTTTACTTGTGGGGAAGACTGTAAGACCGTTTCAACTTCATCTAAATGCACTCTGTTACCTCTTATTTTCACCTCTCTGTCTGAGCGGCCATGATAAAAGAGGTTTCCGTCAGGGCCTTTTCGGACAAGATCTCCTGTTTTGTAATATTTTCGCCCATTTATAAAAGGGAAGCTCTCTTTTGTTTTATAAGGCATATTAAGGTATCCGTGTGATACACATGGTCCAGATGTATAGAGCTCAAATATGTTTTCAACAGGAGTCGGTGCCAGATGAATCGTCACGTGTTCTAATGGTTTACCTATGGACACAGATGATCCGTTTTCAGTCCCACATCGGGAGAATAAAACATCAAATCCATCTTCAGTAGACCCATAGCAGTTAATTATTTGACAATGAGGTAGACTTTCAAGCAGGAGCATCGCCACTTCATCAGTTAATACTTCTCCATCACAACATATGACCTTCAGTGTTTTCATCAGGAATAATTTATTATTCGCTCTTGCATATTCTACCAAACGGCCAATGAGGGATGGAACCAAGGACAGCCGTGTTACCCTATTTGCATATAAATGACCCACGAATATGGAAGGGTCCCTGACCCCATCTTCCGTTATTATAGCTGTCCGAACTCCTTTCAGAAGACCACCCAATATTTCCCAGGCGCATGCTGCATAGTCTACTGGAGCCTTGAAAGCCACACATTCTTCTTCCACTAAGGGGAGCTTCTGCCACATCCAGTTCAGTCGATAGTACAACATATCTTCATGTATGAGAACGCCTTTGGGGACCCCGGTAGACCCTGACGTATAGAAAATACTGACTATATGATCCCCGGCAGGAGTTTTGGTTTTGCCGAACTGTTGACTCGACTTTCTTATGGCAAGAAGGTCCTGATAACTGATGATGTTTAACTGTTCATCCTCTTTAATCCATGAATAACCGACAGCTTCGTCATATATAACATGTGAGGCACCTGAATCTTTCAGTATGTATTTTAATCTTTCTGTCGGCAATCTGACATTCAACATGACGAAAGTGATCCCTATTTTCCACGCTGCAAGGATCGTTACAACCAGCTCCACCGATCTTGGCATAAAAGTAGCTATTACTTTTCTTTTAGTTGTCTCCGTTTTAGGTAAGATCACTCTCATAGAAGATACAATGTTGTTGTATAGACGCAATAAATCTTCGTATGTCACGTGATTGCCATTAGGCTCAACCATGGCTACTCTGTCCGCATTGTCTTTGCAAACAGTCTCAAAGGTGTCGATTATACTAGGGTTGCATGGTCCCTCTTCAGTTTGTTGTTCAAATTCACGATTCTAAAAAAATACCGAAAATTCTTTAAATGAGACATGCCTCCATTTCAAACGATCATTAAACTAACGTACCATGCACTATAGGGTGTACTACTAGATATTTAGTATAGAACAGAATTTCTACCATATTCAGTTTATAGAAACTTTCAAACTTAACCCTTTGGAAACCTTAAATTCTTAAATATCCTTAACATGTTTAACTGCTCCATGCTTCTATGTTTCTTGATGGACACGGCTGGAGAATTAGTTCCATGTTGTAGTTTAATTACCGGGTCATCTGCATTCCTAAGTGAAACTTAAATATTTTGTGGTAACGGGACCTAAATGGGGGATATGCAAGTTGAAACTAATGCGTCTCACTTTCTGGAACAAAGCACCGCCAACTGTTAATACACTAAAATGAATGTCTAAGGTGACGTTACGTTCTCAAGATTTCAAGATTTGATTATCATATTAATATTTAAAACAACAAATGGTTGCATGCAGATAGAAAGCAATTTTTTGTTTCTGCGGCAGAAACAAATATAAATTTGTGGGAAGGGGTGTCTCTTGGCAAAGGAAGATCCTGCTACGCGACTAGTCCTGACATCGAATGAAAGATGACGCTAATATTCTTTCAAATTTAATTTAAATGTCGGACATATTTGATCCGTAATCATTATTTTTTTTTTACATTTGGAGGCGTGTGCTCTCTGCAGTGTCAGTGTTTCTGCATGTCATATGTCCCTGTTTCTGTCTGATCGTGTTCTTGCATATTTGTACTTGGTAGGGATCAAAATAAAATGTTGTAATAATTCTTCCATGTGGGAGAGTGATATAATACTTGGATCTGGATGTTGATTGTTTGTTGTCAAATGGAGTGGGTTGTTGGTATGGTAAGCAGGACCTAGCAAGAGCCAAGGAGACGTCTGTGACTCTTTTGCTGTCATCCCCCCCCCCCCCCCATTTCCCCATTACGGTGGGGGTAAGGCATATATATTAAACCTAAAAAATTGAAATAGATTGAGATTCATGACCCACCTCTCTCGGTGCCGCACACGGGCCGTAGTCCGGTCCTTTAACGTGATCTTCGTTCATGCTTTCATATGCGGCTTTTCCTTTTTTGCTTGAATCTGGTGGAAGGGGGCCTGGATTAGTCTCCACGTCCCCACTGATAATCAACAACAGAGCCAGGGCTAGACTCACCCGTAATGTCAGTTTGATGCCGCCAGAGGGCATTAGCAGTACTGGAAGAGACCATCCCGATCCTGACCAGGCCTGACGGAAACCGCCGATCCGTACTCTCCACGTGCTCACATCAACTCCCATTTTAACTCTGTAATTTGACAAGGCAAACAGTGTTTTTTTAAACTTAGCTGTTGGTCCGTGCCCAATGAAAATATTATATGGAAACGACTCACTATAGTACGACTCTGCTGTTTAGGCTTTGTGGACAATCTGACCCAAACAGTTAATCGCGGCTTCTAATTACGATGATGGCGTAGGTATAAATGTGATGTAGCGGGTATTATGGTCATTTCAGATATATTGGATAAGCATTGTTTCAAGGCAAATTACATAAACATAGGCGTTTTTATGGAAAGGACATCAAGAAATAAGTAACATTTTGCAAGCATGCGCATGTGAAACGTAAATAAGTGTTTCCTAGAAATGTAACAAAGTATGATTTGAGAGAAAGAGTCCCGGTCGACCGTTAGTGCCTATCAGGAATGAGAGATTCGTTCCGAGTTGAAACGACTTCCGGTGGGTGTATCAGGCGGGACGGTGACTATGCCGATCGAAAATGCATCGACGAATGAACTGAAATGGTAGAGTGGAAACAAACCTCTTCAGGAGCAAATCCAGAGGGGTTTTTTGGGGTCGAGACCACACCCACGCCCCGGCTCCCGACCAATTATTTTTTCCCAAGCCGACTCATGAATTATTTGACAAAAAAAATTCTCCAGAATGAAAAACATAACCATATACCACACTGATATTATTTGATGGTAGGTAATAGGTATTATTTATCTTACTATATCTAACCCCAGGTCTGAGCTGTTTTAAGTATCCTAACACTGAGTGTGCGTGATGGCTTCTTTTCTGGTCATTATTAAATGTGCGGTTTATCATTCATACTGTTATTAAGAGATAAACATGGTGTCGCTGACCAGAGCATGCAGAATAAAAACAAGTGACCCATGGGTCATGACTTTCAGCTGACTGGGAAGAGATTCGCTAAAGGAAATTTTATCATCAGAATGGTAGTATATATCCATTCAACTGAAGCATCAAACAGATTAACCAACAGGCCAAGATTTAGTCTGTATTTATATATCTCAAAAATAGAGAAAAAATGTGTAAACTTCAAAAACTAGAATACGGGTAGCCGACAAGTGACTACGTGTATCCGCAAAAATCAGAGTGGAACGGTTGAAGTGAGGCATGGATTGAGTGGCTAGGGGAAATAGAGTGAGGTATGTTGCATATTAGCATGGATGTCTGCAGCCTAAATGTGTATGTAGGTTGTGCCACCTACCACAAATCCAGAAAGCTGTCCAAGTTGTATACATCTGCAAAATTTTAGTCAGAAAAGTCAATCCACTACACGTATATGAGTGATTTTAGCCGACGGCAGACAAACAGACAGACGCTGTGCAAAAATGGTTGCAGGTGGCCTCTCCAGGTTTGTGTATGATAAAGACCTATGTGAGATCTATACACATGCAAAATTTTGGCCCAATCGTTCAAACGGTTCCCGAGATATGAGCTCGGATGTCTGCAGCATAAACAAGAGTGTAGGTGGCGCCACCTGTCATAAAAATCAAAAAAGCTATCCAGGATGTATAAAACTGCAAAATTTTAGGCAGATATGTCAAACCACTGCCGAGATATGAGTGACATTATCCCACGGCAGAAAACAGACAGACGCTGTGCAAAAATGGTTGCAGGTGTCGCCACCAGTTTTGCGTATGATAAAGAGCTATGTGAGATCTATACACATGCAAAATTTTGGCCCAATCGGTCAAACGGTTCCTGAGACATGAGCTTGTATGTGATCAGCGTGAACGTGAATGTAGGTGGCGCCATCTGTCATAAAATCAAGAAAGCTATCCTGGATGTATATGCATGCAGAATTTCAGGTGAATTAGTCAATTCACTGCAGAGATATGAGTGATTTTAACCCAAGGCAGATAAACAGATGGACACTGTGCAAACATGGTTACAGGTGGCGCCACCATTTTTGTGTATGTTATAAAGCAATCCAAGTGCTACATTTGTATAAATTTAATTTCCTGAATGGTCAATCCGTTCCCGAGATATGAGGGTTTATGTGTGGAAACAGACGCACAAATGGACGCTGGATAGAGGGGAAAGGTCAGAGGTCAACACAAATTGGTTAGACACTAGTTCACATGTGACTCGATAATTGGTGAAAGTTTCGGAAAAATCGGTCCATTTTTCTCAGAGGAGCTCTCTGGAAACAAACGTGGCGGCGGCGGAGGAACCCGGTCAAAAACATAGTATCTGCAAAACATCTTTTTTTGGAGGATACAAAAATACAGGTGGCTCCACCAGTCTGCAGAAACTAATAAAAACACTTAATGGTCAATATCCATGCAAAGAATCATGATGATTTCCGTATTAGTTGTTCAGATACTTCAGCTTTGTATCAAATTTTCCATTATTCTGAGGGATACTTCAGAGTCCTATACTTGAAGGATATGGGTAACAGAGACCTAATTTCAAGTTTCCACAGGCACTCTTCATGGGCCTGCTTGCATGACAAGAATGAAGTTTCTAAGTCCAGTAGTTGCAATTTGTACCCTGTTGACAGATGACCACATCATTAAAGGTCTCAAAAAAAGAGAAAAAAAAAATTCGTAAAAATTTGAAAAAAATAGAGGTGGCGCACCCAGTCTGCAGAAACTGATGGAACAGCTCATGATCAATATGTATGCCGAAAATCATGACCATCAGTGTTGTAGTTATTGATTTACTGCACTTTTTGTATCAAATTTTCCATTATTCTGGGGGGTATTTTGGAGCCATACAGCCTAAAGAATATGGGTAACAGAGACCCAATTTCAGGTTTCCATGGGGAATTTTCATGGGTCTCCCTGTGTGTCAAGAATGAAGACTCTAGGTCCAGTTTTTTATGATTTATGCCCTGTTAACAGATGTTCATATCTTTAAAGGTTTCAAAAATACAGAAAAAATTTCTAAAAAAACCCGAACAAATACAGGTTGTGCCACCAGTCTGAAGGAACTGATAGAACACCTCTTGATCAATATGTATGCCAACAATCATGACCATCAGTGATGTAGTTATTTGGATATTGAAATTTTTGTATGAAATTTTTGACTACTCTGGGAGGTACTTTGGGGCCCCATAGCTCAAAGGATATCGGTAACAGAGACCTAATTTCTGGTTTCCATGGAGACTTTACATAGGTCTCTCAGTATATCGAGAATGAAGATTCTAGGTCCAGTCGTTACGATTTGTGCCACGCTAACAGATGACAACATCCTTAAAGGTCTCAAAAATAGAGGAAAAAATCGTAAAAAATCAAACAATACAGGTGGCGCCACCAGTCTGCAGAAACTGAAGGAACATCTCATGATCAATATGTATGCCAAAAATCATGGCCATCAGTGATGTAGTTATTGAGATATTGAAGTTTTTGTATGAAATTTTTGACTACTCTGGGAGGGGGGGGGGGTACTATGGGGCCCCATAACTCAATGGATATGGGTTACAGAGACCTAATTTCTGGTTTCCATGGAGACTTTACATAGGTCTCTCAGTGTGTTGAGAATGAAGATTCTAGGTGCAGTCGTTACGATTTATGCGTCGTTAACAGATGACAGCATCCTTAAAGGTCTCAAAAATAGAGGAAGAAATTGTAAAAAAATCAAACAATATAGGTGGCGCCACCAGTCTGCAGGAACTGATGGAACATCTCATGATCAATATGTATGCCAAAAATCATGACCATCAGTAATGTAGTTATTGAGATATTGAAGTTTTTGTATGAAATTTTTTACTCCTGGGGGGTATTTTGGGGCCCCATAGCTCATAGGATATGGGTAACAGAGACCTAATTTCTGGTTTCCAAGGAGATTTTTTATAGACCTCTCAGTGTGTCAAGAATTAAGATTCTAGGTCCAGTCTTTACAATTTGTGCCTTGTTAACAGTTGTTCACATTTTGAAAGGTCTCAAAAATAGAGAAAAAAATTCATAAAAAATCCAACGATATAGGTGGCGCCACCGGTCTGCAGGAAGTGATGACACATCTCATGATCAATAGTTATGCCACAAATCATGATCATAAGTCAAGTTGTTAATGAGATATTGAAGTTTTTGTATGAAATTTTTGACTTTTCTTGGGGGTACTTTGGGGCCCCTTAGCTCGAAGAATATGGGTAACAGAGACCTAATTTCTGGTTTCCATGGAGACTTTTCATAGGTCTCTCAGTGTGTCAAGAATGAAGATTCTAGGTCCAGTCGTTACAATTTGTACCTTGTTAACAGATGTTCACATTTTTAAAGGTATCAAAAATAGAGAAAAAAATTCATAAAAAATCCAACGATAGAGGTGGCGCCACCAGTCTGCAGGAAGTGATGACACATCTCATGATCAATAGTGATGCCACAAATCATGACCATCAGTCAAGTAGGTAATGAGATATTGAAGTTTTTGTATGAAATTTTTGACTTCTCTGGGGGGTACTTTGGGGCCCCATAGCTCGAAGGATATGGGTAACAGAGACCTAATTTCTGGTTTCCAAGGAGATTTTTCATGGACCTCTCAGAATCTTAAGTAACAAGGTTCTAGGTCGAGCTGTTACGATTTGTGCCTGGTTAACGGACAGACGGACAGACAGACGGACAGACGGATAGACGGACGACGGACAAAGAGTGATCGCTATAGCTCAGATGACTTTCAGTCAGCTGAGCTAAAAAAACAGCTTGCACATTGCATGTTATATATATATATATATATATATATATATATATATATATATATATATATATATTCACCCCGTAATTTCAGTTCATAATGCAGTGCACAGCCATATTGTGTATATTACATGCATTTATATACCTATAATATATATCATATATTTATTCCATATTTATTATATTTTCATTATCAAATCCAACGTCTACTGAGGAAAGAAAATAACTAAAATGTCCAAAACATTTACTTTGCAACATTTCAAAGACAAAATATATGCGGGTCATTTCCTCGTGATAACCTATCGCTTGGCAAACGTTCCATATTTTGAAACTGCTATCTCGAGAGGCATTTTTTTTACACATTAAACAAGACCTGTAGCAACAACTGGAGTTTCTCAGAAGATATATACTTCAGGGGCGGATCCAGGATTTTGCAATTCGGGGGGCTTGTAGATATTTTGCATAATATAGATATATTGGCGCAGGTACTTGCAATAGACATTTATCTTATTTATATATATATATATATATATATATATATATATATATATGTATATATATATTTCAAAAGGTTATAATCGGTCAACCGTTGGATACGTTATTTGAATTTAAGTCACTTTGTACCTATGAAAAAAACTGAATTCGTTGCCGTTTTAAAAACTAAAAACTGCCCTTTTTCTGTTCATAAACTTCATAATAATTATTTTTTAAAAAAATCAACTGTTATTAATGGATTAGAGAAAGAGGTACGGAATGGCAAGTGCCACATGCAATCTCTTGTAAACATGTAGTCAAAGTTTCGGTCTAACATTAAATAAGTTGCAGACTGGAAACTAACAAAACATAACTCCTAGGCTATAGATATCAAAATATACCTTTTGCATTTTCCCACTTCATATATACGATCTGACAATTTGTAAAATGTGAAATTGTTGTAAATGGGAACAGATGTGCAACATAATATTTTCCGGAGACATAGCATACAACTGGAAACTCATCAACGAAGTTGAGACTACACGTAAATGCAGACTTTAAAGTCAGACAATTCATATTATGTGTATTTTATCTTATGTGAATTTACAGTTTATTGCGAGAATTGTATAAAAGAGAAATATGCGGCAAGTTAACCAACTCGATTTTGCATAACCGGTCTGCTCGCCCCTTTCAGAAATTTATATCCAATTAAAGGTTCCCCTAAAACCGGAATTAAAGACGGTCTTTTTATAAATATATTTGTGAGATATTATTGTGATCCAGGTAAACATTGATTTTTTTCTGGCTCATAAGTCCGTCTATAACTGTTGAGTACAGCTGCTAACAGACGAATCAACCAACGTCGATAATTACATGAAAACCTTGCTTCGTAGAGTAATAATTAACTCAAATAAAAAAAAGCGAATAAAAACTTTACTGGAGCAAGCAATATGAATGGGGAATCCATAGTAAAAGAATAAATGGTCTGGACATTATTTTTTCTATCAACCGATTTACAAATAAAAATAAGTCTCGGGTATACATGTATTGATAATCTCTTTTTTAGGTATCGTATAGAGATGAACATGAGGTGTGAGCACAAATGCCCAACGATGTAAACATTTTGTTCATTATTTAATCTCAAATAATTGATCGGTCAGCTATACATATAAACATTTTTAGTTGCATTAAACATCATTGAAAAAGGCAAACGAATAACTTATGATTGAATATTTTCTAACTACTTATTTAAGGCATACTCACCAGCGTTTATTTTGAATAACTGGTCTAGCTTGAACTACTTTTCCACGTGTGCAGTTGCTTCATTAGTCTATAATTTTTGCTCTAATGCGTTCAAACGTCAGATCTCTTTTATATATACGTCTGAAATTTAAAATGCATTACTTTATTCCTAGGATAAAGACAGGTGAATAAGGCTTGCTTTTTATTTTAACGCTTAATCATGTTCACAAGCAAGATGTCCAAGCCCAAGGACAGCTGGCAAATCCCTTGAGAAATGCTTGAGGGAGCCACGGTTGATAGATTATGTAGAACGAAATTTTTAACGTCTATAACCAATGTTGGAAAATGCCCAACTAATAATTTAAAAATACAACAAGGACCTTGGGCCACAATAGTCCCCGGCCACATGTTTAACTATGAAAGTGTGGCATCAGTGATGATGCGGGACGGACGAACGGATTGAAGGACTGACAGACGCGGACTAATTTAGTAGTCCTCTCGCCTAATGGCGGGAGAAAAAAAGAGATGCCTGATACTGGTGTCGACATGCGTTTCTCCTAACGATTCCTTGGGTTTTCAACTTTGGTTTTTCAGTTGAAAGAGTGATATACGTATGACGGCAACTTGAAATAATGTAAAGAAAATCTTTTCTGATAAAAAAATGATAACAATGTTTCAGTCTTTGGGGGGGGGGGGGGGGGGGCTTCAGCCCCCAAAGCTACCCCTCTGGATCCGCCACTGTTCTTATATATGCGAAGCCCCGATTAAAAGAAAACGATTATGTTTAAACTTGTTTGAAGTAGACAGGTATTGATGAGCGCTACAGAATGTTCGTGTTGTACAATTAATACATCTTATTATAACTGTAATATTTGCGTAAGTATGTTTATAAGATATAGCTAATAAATAACTTCTAAGCTACTAAATATACTCACGGCGAGACTTGTGAGATCCCTGTAGGCTATAACAGCCTAAAATATTTTCAACAGACAGCCTTAGATAACTTTAAACTTTACCAGTCCAATACAAATGTCTGCTGGGATCATAGTGCATCCAGATATTTAAGATATTATTGTTGGCTATACAAGCCCATAAAATGCCAAACGAGAATTGTATCAATGCAAGCTGTAGCAATCGAATATAACAGCAGGAGAAGTGAGACCTTGTGAGATATTTTAGCTGACTGAAATACCTAACAAGATTGGTGAAACCATAACGATTGTTGTTGTGTTCGTCTTCATCTTGAGTACGTTATTGCTTATTTGACTAGTAATAACAGATTATGTGTTATAGAAATGAACTTTTTTAAAATCAAAATACACTTATGGCTTAAGGTGTAACCACTTTCATCAATAAGTGTCAAAGGGTTAATTTACTGTAAACATAGCAAAACCTAAATAATTCAAGTTATTCAAGCAGCATATAATGTCTAACTTACCAACAGGCATCTGTCAAGCAAAGCCTTGCATGCTAACACGAGCATTAGCGACTGCCGTAGGAAGGCCAGTTTTAAAGCTGCGTTACACACCTATTTATTGTAATATGTTAATGAGCGCTTTTACGTCATCAGCCCTTAGTTTACGTGATACAAAACGAATCCCCAAAACCCACTATTAACGAAGAAATTAGTTTTAGTATTGTATTTGCTGACACCAGCGCTTGGTTCGCGTGACACTCGTTATTTGTCCCCTAACTATGCAACTATGCTAATTACTAATTATTAATTTTAAAGTTTGGGCTGGATTTTCGGTCCTGTCTCTGATTGAGATAGGAGGATATGTGGGTAGATGGGAGGTTGTATCGTTTTCGATCAGTCCTGTTTTCGTCTAGTTGTAATTTTTTAAATAGAAACAAAAATTAAAACACAGTATAAACTGAAAAATAACATTTTTGACATTTGACAAGGGTATGCTTTATCATACAATTTTTCATTGGTCAACAGACATACGAAACGGGTTACGATTTTAGTGTAGAAAATGCTAGCGGATCTGTCTTCATTGTCAGTGTCACGTGGGATATTCGGTTACATCCTTGCGTTCTGTGAACAGCGTTTGTTTAGCCTGTGTGCCCAGCAGGCGTGAATGCTATTACAGGATTCTATTACTAACGCTGAGCTATTAAAGTTTATGTAACCATTATCACGGTCCTTCTTGTATTACTTTAACTGTTATAACCACCAGAAGTATGTTTTAATCCTCTTTGATCCTCCTTACTTTCTAAAACAAAAATGTAAAAGGAACTTTCGGGGATTTTTAACTGATCCACTTTTATCTTTCTGTTATTCAGTTGGATATTACCTGAATATAAACTATAAACCCTTGGAAGTCAATATCATTTTTTATAACAATATATTAAACACATTGGTACTTACATAAGGGTTAAAACTTGCACCAAACACATATTCTATTGTTAAGAATGATGATGAATTAACCACATAATAAAGATGTCAATCTGTCAGAGGTAACAAATGAAAATGTTTTTAATTACTCCGATAACAAAAATGCTCACATAAGCTCCCAATTTTCGACCACATTTCACCATTTAACGAGAAGCAGATAAAATATCAATTTTAAATATTGGGCCACATTCCAATAACGATCAGAAAATAACTGTAGGGTCTCGACCATACCGCATTTAATTCATCAAAACTACAACCAAAGACTACCGTTCGTGCTTTGTGACCAGCGTTATGCACGGGTAGCATTAAATGGTCAGCGACAGTTTGCATGTTGCGGTGAATGCGTGGTGCCGGTGAGGTGTTACTCACGTTGTTTGTAATGTTGTTTTTTAACTTCAAGCCTGTCTATTTTCGCATTTTAAACTTCCTGTCCCGGGTAGCTGCATTTGCTAAGGACTTTGTCAACACATGCCACACTTAAAAGGAAGGTTCATTTGCAGATAGAGCCTATATAAAGTAAACTACATGTATTGGATAGTCATTCATTCTATACTTTATGATAACAACGACCAGAGCTCAATATTCTTTTTAACGTTCTTCATTTTTGTTTATATATATATATATATATATATATATATATCAAATAAATGTTTAATCTCTTCAGAATATACCTTAAATACAATTTATAAATTTCAAATTAAACGTACAACTAATTAAAATACCAATATTAATAAATGAGTAACATTGTAATACATTTTGTAATATCAAATACAGTGAAACCTCCTTGTGTCGAAGTCGAAGGGACCCTCAGAAAACGTCGACACAACCGAGGTTCGACACAAGCGGGTTTTCTTTTTATAATTTAACTAGAGTTGTACGGAAATCGAGTCTGCATCTTCCACATAAGCGGGTTATTCGACTTTAGCGAGTTCGACACAACGAGGTTTCACTGTATATATCACAGAGTAAGCTGTTACCTTATGATTTAGTGTGTGTACCATGTACGTCCTCAATATAAACCAAATTTTCATAAAGGCACTGACTAAACTATATATCGCGTGACACTGGTGTTATGTACTCTTATGTGTGATCATTATAATTAGTAATTTTAAGTTCGGTCGGGTATAACGGCCAAGTTTCTGATGGAGTTTTTTTTTAAAGTGCACTTATCAAATAAACACCAGCAAACTATTTTAAATATCTAGTTTATTCTGTGTTGAAGAGACACCCTTTACAGCTATTGAATATTGCAGTAGAAATAATCATCCATGCAGGCTTAAATTATGAATCAGTAATCAAACAGTCCTGGAATCCTAAAGTTTGTTGTTTATATCAAGTTTTGTATAAAAAAATATTTGTTCCTGACTTTCAACAAATCGATACTTGCCGAGATAGCTCTTGATAAAGATTATGCACATATGCAGTTTCTACCAATTTGTAGGCCGATCTTTAGCAGACATAAAAGCAATGTTTAAGCAAATATGATTTTCTATGTAAAGAAAATAACTAAAGAAAATAAGAATGGAAGAATATGAAATATATATTAATATATATTATGAACAGAGCATCATTTATCCTGACTGTTGGGTGACAAATACGAGGATAAATGATCGTTCCGATAAAGGATTTTGTATGAGATTTCACCTGGACCTACAATGAATGGCTACCTGCCGCCAGACACCGGAAGTTATCCGATACTGACAGACCCCAGTGAATGAAGCTAATACATAAAAACATTGGTATCAATATTCGTGTTTTGTCTTCCATTAATTCAATTAAGATATCATCACAACCCCGGAAATTCAGATTTTTTCGGTATCGCTCTTATTTAAAGTAATGCTTATATATCTTAAATATATATATATATATATATATATATATATATATATATATATATATATATATATATATATATATCCGCTATGAGAACTCTACGTAACATAGAAAAGGGATAGGAAATTTAGTTCCAAAACAATAAAACAAAATGTAAATAATCATTTAATAGTAGTTTCTATTCGAAATTATTATTTCAGTTTAACAAACGTTAGGATTATCTGTAACATTTTGTTTCCTCTGGTTTATCACCCCGTTTGTGTTATTAATCGCATTATGTTTCACTGCTATTCTCTGTATATTTCCTTAGAAATAGAGGATTTAAATACCAACCTTCTAATTTTTTTCAATACTCCGATTTCGAATAAACGATCAGTTCTCGGTTATTCAATTCGGATAAACGATTTTATGATAGTCGGGGGTTTGGATAAACAACACCTCTTGATAATATATAATTTAATATAGTATGATATAATATGATTTATTTCATGTACAAATATAATACATGGAGTAAATATGCGCTGGTACCTTATGATTCAACAAATGTACCTAAAACATTCACCAAAAAGTAAATTATTTTCATCAATTACTGCACTGATTGAGCTGCATTTCGCGTCACACAGGTGTTGTATCCTCTCATGTGTGATACCTACTAATTGGTAATATTCCAGTGCTGTCCGGTTTTACGTGCGAGTTGCTAGAGCTTTATGGACTAAGTGCACTCAACAAATAATAATATTAAACAATTTCATGTTGTGTTGATAAGGCACGTTTCGTATAAAGCTATTTGTTCATGACAAATATTGATACTGACCGGGATAAATCTAAAAAAAAAAGCAAATTTGTTATATTGGATTATAGGTAAAAGCATATTTATCAACCACCACAAGTATGACAAAATAATGATTTCAATAACATGGCTGTGCAGGAAAAAAATTGTATATTTGTCATCAAATCATACTTAGCAGATTTGTGAATATTTAGCCACAGCATGGGATGTTAGACAGCCATATTTATTTAATCCAACCTAAGTTTCATTTAATATGTGGTTATGGAGTGTCTTATAAACCCTACTGAGGGTTGGGTATCATGTGATTTGTAATGTGTCCAGTTTTGAAAATATTTTACAAGACGCTATAATAAATGAACTATCTTTGACATTGAAGCATCGTTTATGACGTGGCTAGGATTAAAAGCGTATAACGAAATTATATCAGAAATTAATGAATGTAGTTATGATTTTTACAATCTTTTTTCGGGTAAGGTTATGCATATGTGCAGGTTCTACGGAGTTCAGTTTATGAATTATTTTAGATTGAAAACTCAAATATGAATAGATCAAACCCAGATTTGATGAAAACAAAATATACGGAAAATACTCATTCAAAGTTTTACATGTCCTGATTATTCTTGTGTCTCTGAACAACAGCGGCCTATGCTTGACAGAGCAGTCTCGTGGCCCTGTCTATGAATACTTTATTTAAGAAGGCCATATAGGCCTACACTGTATTATTTCTCTCTCTCTCTCTCTCATGGCCGAAACATGTCGTGTCCAATTATGCCATTTTAGGTATTAAGCACCGTTAGGTACCATCTGTATAATACATGGCCCAAGCTGATCAGGTAACTTTGGCAGACACAGAAAAGGCCTACCAACAATAGGCACGTCCCAGTTTGCAATATACCGTTATTTGTAAGTTGAGATTGCACAGTTTTCATTTTCTAATACTTAAACTAAAACATACATTGCCCCATCCCTGATGGTCGGGTTGCACTAATGAAGTGCATATAGGTTCATCAGGTGAATAAGGTCATCTGAATAAAAGACAAACATCAGCAGTGTAGGTCACATGTGAACTGCTGCGCCCCGATTTTGTTTTGACCTCTGACCTTTCCTCTGCGCTCTGCGTCCATCCGTGCGTCTGTTTCCACACATAAACCCACATATCTCGGAAACCGTTTGACCGATCAGGAATTTTTTTTTTTGCACAAATGAAGCCCTTGCAGAGCTTTATGACATACACAAAAAAAAGGTGGCGCCTCCTGCAACCATGTTTGCACAGTGTCCATCTGTTCGTCTGCCTTGGGTTAAAATCACTCATATCTCTGCAGTGGTTTGACTAATTCACCTGAAATTCGGCATGCGTATACATCCTGAATAGCTTTTCTGATTTTATGACAGGTGGCGCCACCTACATTCACGTTTACGCTGCAGACATCCAAGCTCATATCTCGGGAACCGTTTGACCGATTGGGCCAAAATTTTGCATGTATATAGATCTCACATAGCTCTTTATCATACGCAAAACTGGTGGCGCCACCTGCAGCCATTTTTGCACAGCTCCCGTCTGTTTGTCTGCCATGGGATAAAATCACTCATATCTCGGCAGTGGTTTGACTTATCTGCCTGAAATTTAACAGGTTTATACATCCCCAACAGCTCTCTTGATTTTATGACAGGTGGCGCCACCTACATTCACGTTTACGCTGCAGACATCTTAGCTCATATCTCGGGAACCGTTGGACGGATTAGGCCAAAGTTTTGCATGTGTATAGTTCTCACATAGCTCTTTATCATACGCAAAACTGGTGGCGCCACCTGCAACCATTTTTGCACAGCGTCCATCTGTTTGTCTGCCACGGGCTAAAATCACTCATATTCATGAAGTGGTTTGACCTATCTGCCTTAAATTTTGCATATGTATACAACTTGGACGGCTTTCAGGATTTTGTGGTAGGTGGCGCAAACTACATACACAATTTGGCTGCAGACATCCATGCTAATATGCAACACTTCACTCTATTTCCCCTTGCCACTCAATCCATGCCTCACTTCACCCGTTCCACTCTGATTTAGGCGGATACACGTAGTCGCTTGTCGACTACCCGCACTCTAGGTACATGGTGTTTTTACAAGCATGTTCAGTAGCAGAGTACGCTTCATGTTCATCCACATGCGGGATACACGAGCAAAACTCCATAAATTACCATAGGTGCAGATCCGAGGGGGTTAGAAGATGTTACCCCTTGGCAACGTTTTCCCAAATCCCCCCACCCCCAATCGTTCCGGCAGTTTGGAACTCTGGTGCATTAGTTTTACCCTTTTTTAGTATGTTTTAGTAAAATGTCATATGATCAGGGAAAGCATGAAATAACAATTTGTTTCGCTAAACAGGTAAAAGCACTACATAAATTGTATTATATATCTTCTTTGAAGATAAAATTCAAAATAAAAAAAATGTTTGATGCGGGGGTAAAAAATGACGGGGGCGGTGCCTGAGAACCATACCATTTATTTTTTTTGCCCAACAAAACTTCTTACCCCTTTTGAAGGGGTCGGGTGGGAACCTCCTTGCCCAGGTTAGCAGGTCTTTCCTGTTCGGTTGCTTAATCTTGACCTCCGTCTAAATCGTACATCCACGAAGCTGGTACACTGACAACCTATATTATGTAACACCCCATGGTAGCCAGTGATAATCTTTTATAACTTGTTTTAAAAATCAATGAGAGAAACCCTTGAGGAGAGACTAATATACAATGCAGTGGGGGTGATTAATAAATGGCCGCATGCGAGAAATTACGTGTCTGTCACGCACCCCTCACCGTAAGGACTGTTCGTTGTTAATAAACTCGAGAGATGCAACTCAGTCATGGTCAACCAATAAGCATAGCAACTAAAATCCTATACATGTACATGAGTATGAATATTGAATTTAAGAATTCAATAATCACATAACTCATCAGTACATTTGGACTTTGTGCAAGTAGCCTCTTTCTCATCAGAACGGTGTCATTAATGAAGATCTAGCTATATTTTCGTCTTCCTAGTGGCGGATGTATATACAAAATCACTAGGTTGGTGAAACATCAAACAGTCTTACTGTATGCCGAGTTTGCATGTGGCACCAGTCTGCTGGAAGCAAAAATCTGCAAGTAGGTGGCTCACGCAAACACTACCCAAAAGACAGTGATATAACCCACTTTTATTAAATAATAGTTCATCACATTTCCATTTTTGTTCTCGCTACGAAATGTAACAACATTGGCTGGGTATTCCACGTTTGGGTGGTATCCGTTTTTCTGGTCACGGATACAGAGCTACGATAGAATAGTTTTAATAACATTATGAAACGGAGAAAAAGTGGACGTATAATGACCTATTATTAAATAAGACTTGAAATAACCCTGTATATTTGGGAACCATGGCGGCAGGAGCTCTCCTTGGAGGAAGGTCATCAGGGTAGTAACTTCCGGGTTTGACCAAATGAATTCAAGGAAAACGAGAAAAAAAGACCAAAAACGTTAAAAAAAGTCACATTAACACCACAACCAGCCTAATTATACTGATCTGATTCACTGCAGTGCCGCCTGGCTCAGTATAATGTGCTTGTACAGGTAAGGTAGACTGAACCTGCACCTACAGCGAAGTATGGCGGTAAGAGGAACCTGCTCCTTCAGACACAAAAAACAAAGTCGGACAGGTGAATAATCTGAAAATTAGGCATAATGAATTATACTAAGATGTAAAACAAAGGACCCATTGGTCACGGGGCTCAGCTGAATTTTGTAAATTTTTTGCAAATGCAAAATAATACTTATTACTATTGAATTTTTTTATTTATTTGCACTTGGAAAAGCTAAGAGTTGATGGCTCGGCTATTTGGTAAAAATCAAATACTTAATATATGACTGCAAAACCAATTCTCTGACATGAACAGCATGAAAAACCAGTAAAGGTTTTTAGTAAAGAATTGTTTATGAAATATTTACAAATGGAATGTATCGGACTGTGAAAACGTGAAGTGACCACTGACTGGGGCTGTAGAAAGGATGAAACAAATATTAAGTAAGAAACTTGAAAGAAAAAAAAAATAAAATAGTTCAGACAGATTATATATACAAGCCAAATTGATTATCCATAATGATTTTAAAAATAACCTTCTCACAACAAAAAAGCAAGTGTAGAAATGAACCGCAAACAATAACCAAAGACACAGGATGTAATCGCGACAAAGTAGACAGCTGTAAACGATAATGTAGCACTCAAACGTGGCGCTATTGGACCAGACTAGATTGGATAGAGCTTATCGATTTCCGTACAAGCAGAAAATAAGAACCCTCTCGCATTTTAAGCATTTTGCGAAATCTGGCTTATTATCGTCGGACGTATTTTATCAAAATTTTAGAGACCTTTCCAGTGTGTCTGAAAAAAGTTAATAAAGTGCTACCCAAAGTAGAAAAATAGACCTTTCTAGCATTGAAAGTTACCTTGTTATAAGCATTTAATTTTTCAAACCTCGCTTATAACTTATGGCAGCAAATGTCGAGAGATTTGACGAGAATCGCATTCAAGTCAGTTTGCCTTCGGCACAATAATTTTCCTTGCCGAGTCAAAGGGGACCGAAGCACAAACAGAGGCCACTTGTTTACGAGTTTCCCCGAGATTGTTCAATTTCATTTCGTTAGCATTGGCCGTCTGTCCCAGGTATCTTTCCCCGCCTCTGGACTGACATCTGGAGGTTGACATTGAGACGATAATTCTATTCTAGTTAAATCTAAATGTATCACCTTTACCAGAGTTATACCTTTCACTGTAGACACCGAGGCTTTCTTTCGTACAAAACAAACAAAGACTGTCAAAGGAAAAAAAATTTGGAAATGCGGAATGGACGTTTGATATGGGTATGTACAAGCGACGCGAGGATACTTAGGGAAGGGTGGCAAGGCGTGAACCTATGCGAAAATAGTTCCGCTACAATTAGACCCATAGTCACAGAGAATTTGGCGAAATAACGCAGAGGCGAAGATGACACATCTTTGTAGGATTCAACTATGATCACAGGTTTATTTGATTCCGTAAACAAATGGTTCATCCCCGTCTAGTGTGTGAGTATAAAGCGACAACAGTGATGCTTGTATCAGTGGGCTTCTGCCCATGTCGTCTGGAACCCTCATATACAGAGTTTGTGAGAATAGCTTGACCATAATACTGAGTATAAACTAGGCTAAGATTACCACGCTTTGGTATTTTTTTTTAAATATCATGTTAAGATCGCAGCTCAACTGTAAGAGAGTGACAGACCGTAGATCATAATCGTGATGATCGTAAAAGATCGAAACGGATAGTAATACAATCGTAACAGAACTTCATAGAATGGAAAAGTCGGTTATCCATTCGTGGTAGATCTTGTCAAGAATTCTAAAAAACTATTGTATCATATTAAAGCATTTGAAACCTTTAAAAAGCGTGAACAATCGGAAAATGTCAACACAAAGTTCCACGATCGTGAAGGTCTACTATACGTTCTTTGGTTCGCAACGGATCGGCATAATCGTGGCCTAGTTTAAACGCAGCATTAAGCCCAGCACACACGTTACGAAATTTGAATACGATGGGATAGGAAGCAGGATGCGACACGAAATCCTGGCTTCTTGGCTTCTTATCGCAACGTATGTGTTGAGATCCGATACGACGTCCTACGATCTTGGCTTCGTATCGTATCGTATTTTTTCGAGCATGTTCAAAATTTTCGTATCGTAACTGGCAATCGCAATTCCGCTCATGAGTGAAAGCCATACCAATAATCTCCTCCTCTTCCGTCCGGTAGATTCTCGTCATCGCCACCTAATGATCAGGCTACGAAGCGCACAAAGCCAATTTTCTGCGATGTATAGTTTCATTGGCAGCCATGTTGCTGATTAGTATTTGAAGTAATTATCCCGTCCCCTTTTGCACGACATTCGTAAAATGTACGTAGAAATACGACACGGATCTTGGGTTTTTAAGATATGAAATTGCGATGGGAAATTACAAAATCGTATCGTTTCCAAATTTCGTAACGTGTGCGCTGGGCTTTAGATATAAATCGCAAAATTACTTACCAATCGATCCCTGCCAAACTAATATACGTGCAGGGTAACAACAACTCCCGCATCTGTAACTTGATAATTCAGTTTTCAAGCTGCCGAAGCGGACGCGTGTCACGTGCTTTTATGGAACAATGTTAATAAGCGCCATTACGTCATTGTTCAGAATGATCTCACGTGATACAAAACGTGTTGAAAAAGTTCATCATTAAAGACACAATTCGTTTTCACTTATGACTTTTCACTAATGTTTGTACCAGTTTACTTTGTCACACCACTGTGAATGTGAACTTCAAGGTTCTTATCAGTCAGTTAAAATTACAGGCAAACCAGACATTAACACACTCAAATATATTTTTTTATTATCTTACAACTGTCTTAAAGACAAATAAATGAGTTACTTACAGATCTCGGGGGGGGGGGGGAGGGGGGAGGGGGCTGTCATCAGCACAAATATCACAATAGTCACGATAGTTCACAGAGTCCTATTATCCTCATGACACTAATCATGACCTAACACAGACGCAGTTACAATTGTTCCAGGTCACATGACCTCTCGCTCTCACGTGACGTCTAGACGTTCTGGTTGTCTCTGGCGTAATCCATGTGTACACGGAGCATAGTCCATCCAAGCGTAATACAGATGGTCACAACACCCAACTGGTTCACACTGCGGTATAACTGTTAATCGTTCGTAAAACACAATTCACGTGATGCACACCGAATATTCTGTGGAACCCTGAATCAACGGCTGTCTCAGCTGCAGTCTATTGTAGCTCTCCAGTTAACGGATACCGAACAAACGCACTCTCTAGCGAAATTCAGCACCATCACAGTTTCGCTTCAAGACTAAGTACCCTTGCCTGTTCCTAGAAGTGCGCGTCATCACATGAATGCCTGTCCTTCGGCAAACAAGAAACTGTCTCTCTGAATTACTTTACGGATCGAGTATCAACAAGGAGGCCTCCCTCAGACGTAGACTGTCAATAAACACTGCCGCGATCACCCATCAGGACACACAGATGATAGCAGACCAGCCGGTTGGACTACTGAAGCACGCTCAGTTGACGCTACACTCACGAAGCGCTCTGTTTCTTCTGAAGATAGCTGGTGTTTACGTCTTATACGAGGCTTCTTTGGGCATTTTATCACGTTGCACTACGTCCACGATCTAACACGATCTATACGCTCAGCTGTGCTATGACACACCGTCATGCGTTTGCCGTCCTTTCATCAAAAACAAAAAGGGTCACGCTGCCAGAATTATTTGCATTTACTATTCTACAATAGACGAAATATATTGCACTGAAGAAGATTCCACCAAAGTAGGGCACCAAGACAAAGGACAAGCGCTCCAAAGCAATCCCTGTATCTAGGCCTACAGTGGAAGAGCAAATAAACAATGTTCATCATCCATAATATCCATGTCCTCTATGGAGTCACCAGACAAACTTATGAAATAAAAAATCTTTTAATATTGATCTTGTCCATGTCGTGTTTAATCACCCTCCTATATCATAACAGAAGGCAACAAAAGACAATAGAACATTATAAATGTAAGGGAATGTAAGCAAGAGTAAAAGATCGTAGTTCCAAATCGTGATGATCGTAAAAGATCGCGACGGTTCGTCAAACAATGGTAAGGGATTGGTTATCCTATCAACGTAGATCTTGTCTGGGCTTAACAATACGTTTGGCATATGAAACTGTAAAAAAAGCGTAAAAAATGGTGAAAACAATTAAAACAAGTGACCCATGGGTCATGACGCTCAGCTGACTGGGAAGAGATTTACAAAAGGAAATTTTATCATCAGAATGGTAGATATCCATTCAACTGAAGCATCAAACAGATTAACCAACAGGCCAAGATTTAGTCTGTATTTATATATCTGAAAAATAGAGAAAAAATGTGTAAACTTTAAAAACAAGAATACGGGTAGCCGACAAGTGACTACGTGTATCTGCCAAAATCAGAGTGAAGTGAGGCATGGATTGAGTGGCAAGGGGAAACAGAGTGAGGTATGTTGCATATTAGCATGGATGTCTGCAGCCTAAATGTGTATGTAGGTTGTGCAACCTACCACAAATCCAGAAAGCTGTCCAAGTTGTATACATATGCAAAATTTTAGGCAGAAAAGTCAAACCACTACATGGATATGAGTGATTTTAGCCCACGGCAGACAAACAGACAGACGATGTGCAAAAATGGTTGCAGTTTTGTGTATGATAAAGACCTATGTGAGATCTAAACACAAGCACAATTTTGGCCCAATCGGTCAAATGGTTCCTGAGATATTAGCTTGGATGTGTGCAGCGTTAACTAGAATGTAGGTGGCGCCACCTGTCATAAAATCAAGAAAGCTATCCAGGATGTATAAACCTGCAAAATTTTAGGCAGTTATGTCAAACCACTAAAGAGAAATGAGTGATTTTAGGCCACGGCAGACCAACAGACAGACGCTGAGCAAAATGTGCAAAAATGGTTGCAGGTGGCCCCTCCAGTTTTGTGTATGATAAAGACCTATGTGAGATCTATACACATGCAAAATTTTGGCCCAATCGTTCAAACGGTTCCCGAGATATGAGCTTGGATGTCTGCAGCATAAACTAGAATAAAGGTGGCGCCACCTGTCATAAAATCAAAAAAAAACTATCCAGGATGTATAAAACTGCAAAATTTAATCAGATATGTCAAACCACTGCCAAGATGTGAGTGACTTTATTGCACGGCAGACAAACAGACAGACGCTGTGCAAAAAGGGTTGCAGGTGGTGCCACCAGTTTTGTGTATGATAAAGAGCTATGTTAGATCTATACACATGCAAAATTTTGGCCCAATAGTTCAAACGGTTCCCGAGATATGAGCTTGGATGTCATCAGCGTGAACGTGAATGTAGGTGGTGCCACCTGTCATAAAATCAAGAAATCTATCCAGGATGTATAAAACCGCAAAATTTTAGGCAGATATGTCAAACCACTGGCGAGATATGAGTGACATTATTGCACGGCAGACAAACAGACAGACGCTGTGCAAAAATGGTTGCAGGTGGCGCCACCAGTTTAGCGTATGATAAAGAGCTATGTTAGATCTATATACATGCAAAATTTTGGCCCGATCGGTCAAACGGTACCCGAAATATGAGCTTGGATGTCATCAGCGTGAATGAGAATGTAGGTGGCGCCACCTGTCATAAAATCAAGAAAGCTATCCAGGATGTATACGCATGCCGAATTTCAGGTGAATTAGTCAATTCACTGCAGAGATATGAGTGATTTTAACCAAAGGCAGATGAACAGATGGACACTGTGCAAACATGGTTACAGATGGCGCCACCATCTTTTGTGTATGTTATAGAGCTATCCAAGGGCTACATAAGTATAAATTTTATTTCCTGATCAGTCAAACGGTTCCCGAGATATGAGCTTGGAAAGCTGATAAAATCAAGTCCCAGAGGAGCTCTCTGGAAACGAACGCGGCAACGGCGGAGGAACCCGGTCAAAAACATAGTATCCACAAAACTTCGTTTTGGCGGGTACAAAAATACAGGTGGCTCCACCAGTCTGCAGAAACTAATAAAAACACTTACAAACATCAATATCCATGCAAAGAATCATGGTGATCTCCCCATTAGTTGTTCAGATACTTCAGCTTTTGTATCAAATTGTCCATTTTTTTTGAGGGATACTTCGAAGTCCTATAGCTTGAAGGATATGGGTAACAGAGACCTAATTTTAAGTTTCCACAGGCACTTTTCATGGGCCTTCTTGCATGACAAGAATGAAGATTCTAGGTCCAGTTGTTGCGATTTGTACCCTGTTGACAGATAACCACATCTTTAAAGGTATCAGAAAAAGAGAAAAAAAATCGTAAAAATTTGAAAAAAATAGAGGTGGCCCACCCAGTCTGCAGAAACTGATGGAACAGGTCATGATCAATATGTATGCCGAAAATCATGACCATCAGTGTTGTAGTTATTGAGATACTGCAGTTTTTGTATCAAATTTTCCATTATTCTGGGGGGTAATTTGGAGCCATACAGCTTAAAGAATATGGGTAACAGAGACCTAATTTCAGGTTTCCATGGAGACTTTTCATGGGTCTCCCTGTGTGTCAACAATGAAGATTCTAGGTCCAGTCCTTACGATTTGTACCCTGTTGACAGATAACTACATCCTAAAAGGTCTCGAAAATAGAGAAAAAAAAATTGTGAAAATTTGAAAAAATACAGGTGGCACCACCAGTCTGCAGGTACTGATGAAACACCTCTTGATCAATATGTATGCCAAAAATCATGACCATCAGTGTTGTAGTTATTGAGATGTTGCAGTTTGTTTTTATCAAATTTTCCATTATTCTGGGGGGTTATTGGGAGCCCCCCATAGCTCAAAGGATATGGGTAACAGAGACCTTATTTCAGGTTTCCATGCAGACTTTTTATGGACCTCTCAGTGTGTCAAGAATGAAGATTCTAGGTCCAGTCTTTATGATTTTTGCCCTGTTAACAGCTGTTCACATTTTTAAATTCGTAAAAAATCGAAAAATTTTAAGGTGGCGCCACCAGTCTGCAGGAAGTGATGGGACATCTCATGATCAATACGTATGCCAAAAATCATGACCATCAGTCAAGTAGTTAATGAGATATTGAAGTTTTTGTATGAAATTTTTGACTTTTCTGGGGGGTACTTTGGGGCCCCATAGCTCAAAGAATATGGGTAACAGAGACCTAATTTCTGGTTTCCATGGAGACTTTTCATTGGTCTCTTAGTGTGTTGAGAATGAAGATTCTAGGTCTAGTCGTTATGATTTGTGCCACGTTAACAGATGACAGTATCCTTTAAGGTCTCAAAAATAGAGGAAGAAATCGTAAAAAAATCAAACAATACGGGTTTCGCCACCAGTCTGCAGGAAGTGATGGAACATCTCATGATCAATATGTATGCCAAAAATCATGACCATCAGTCAAGTAGTTAATGAGATATTGAAGTTTTTGTATGAAATTTTTGACTTTTCCGGGGGGTACTTTGGGGCCCCTTAGCTCGAAGGATATGGGTAACAGAGACCTAATTTCTGTATTCCAAGGAGATTTTTCATGGACCTCTCAGAATCCCAAGTTACAAGGTTCTAGGTTCAGCGGTTACGATTTGTGCCTGGTTAACGGACGGACAGACGGACAGACGGACGACGGACAAAGAGTGATCGCTATAGCTCAGATGACTTTCAGTCAGCTGAGCTAAAAATTACACGACCATGAAGGTAACGTCTACTACGATTCTTGGTTGGAACCGGATCGGCATAATCGAAGCCCAGGGTAGGTGCAGCATTAAGTGCGATGTGTTGCCTTTGATTGTCTACAAATTCTGCAACCACTATACACTCCACAGATGTTGAGATTTAATAACCTAGCGGTATACCCACAATATTTCCATGAGACCTATGACGTCCGGGTTGTAAAGTGTACACAAAACGGAACCCCCAGGAGCGGCTTCGAGAAGCTGGGAGAAATAAACCTCTTAGGGTTCGATAAGGGCGCTGTCAAGGATTCAACCCAAGGTCATTCACACAACCTTAAGTTCCTTGCCCCAGGTTCTTTCATCCCTTAATTACAAGTAACAGCACAGTATCACAGCAGAGATTCACACAAACCAGACGAAGACTGGATAAGAAAAACTTTATTAAATGTATATACAGGTTAATGGTGAATTAGACTAGGGACTGGTTAAAGGTATCCTCCCTGTCAAGAAGTGACCTCAATTGACGACAAACCACAGTACGATTTGGATTCAAGGATGGCTGAAATATTCCAGGAATACCAGACTGAAAAGAAGGAAAGAATATAAACCCAACTAAATATTTGAACTTGAATTTACTAGTCTTGTATTTGACAAAAGTAGATAACAGCCAGCTTTAATTACTTATGTGGCGCAAATATCAACTCCGTCCTATCTTTCGACATTTACGGTATTAAACACAAAAGGACACAATAATAGACTAAAATTAATAGGGCAACAGCAGTAGAAAGTTCTCGAGAAATTTCCCGAGAATAGTTTTGCAAAAAAAGAGGGCTCACCATATATACTGAGTCATATGATAGGGTCCAACAAGAACTTCACATGCAGACTCCGCGTCCCGGATCCTCACTTGTACAGGGCCACTGGTAGGTTAGCAGAACAAGGAGCCTGGTTTCGGTTGCAGCAAGAAGTCTTGGTGTTAATGACTTTGAGGTAACAGCTAAAATTGAACTTTAAAATGTTCAAAATGTTCAGAGAAGTTGACCGATAAACATCACTTCAAACAATCAAAAGACCACTTGGTGCCTCTCTTACAGCTCAGGGACACTAGCTGTGTCTCTGGCCAACTGCTTGACAGTTTGTCCCATGTACACGAGCAAAATATTCAACAGAAAAATGAACCAGAACCAGTATACAGTTGTCTAGTGTTGCCTTACGGTTAACTTTAATTTTAAATAAATATGTGGAAAATATCCAATGGTTCAGTGGTCAGCTTACAGGTTAGCAGGGGTTTTAATAAGCTGATTTGACCAGTACAACGCCTGCTCCAAGGGCACAATATGGTACTGGTGAATGTGGTCACTGTTTGTGTCTCACTTTGCAATCACATTATCACACCAGCCATCTTCAAGCCTATATGTGTCAGGCATAGTCACTGATCCATTATATCCATTGATCTGCAACACCTGAAAAGCAAACCTGGCCTTGACCTATTATACATGTCTGGCATTTTGCTTTGTGATGCCGCAGATCTTCTCGCTCCTTCTCTTACGCACATTTTTAACCAGTCTCTTACTACTGGAGTAGTTCCCCATGACTAGAAATGCGCAAGAGTAGTCCCAATATATAAAGGTAAAGGTAAATTAAACGAAATAGGTAATTACCGTCCTATATCTGTAACGTGTAATATTGTCAAAATTCTTGAAAAACACGTCAAAATTTCTCTTATTGCTTATTTACGGAATCATGATCTCCTCTCAACTGAACAAACTGCTTTCCTGTCAAATAACTCCACTCAAACTGCTCTTCATCATTTAGTCGACAACTGGCTCTCTATTATTGATCAGGGCAATCTTAATGCTGCGTGTTTTCTCGATGTAAAAAAGGGCTTTGATTCACTAACATACAGTATTCTTTTGAACAAATTAGAACAATATGGAGTTTATGAGACTTCTCTTAAGTGGTTTCATTCATATTTAAATGATCGCAAACAATATGTAAGCTTCGCAAATAGTATTTCGGATGTAAAAATTATAACAACAGGTGTACCTCAAGGCACCGTCCTCGGTCCTATACTCTTTTTAATATATCTGAACGACTTACCTGCTAATGTCCCTGGAGCAAAATGCTCTATCTATGCCGATGATATCACGATATATGTAAACGGCCCCGACGTTATAACAGCCCAAAACAAACTTCAGACTGGCCTTTCCCAAGTAGTTAATTGGATGCGTAATAATAAGCTTTCAATAAATGCCGAAAAATCAGCTTCGATGTTAATACACTCAAAACAACGTAGGTCTGACGATAACCTATCAATTAGTGTAGGAAATTGTGATATAGTGAGTGTTGATGATGTTCGCCATTTGGGCATTGAAATTGACCGCCATCTTTCTTGGAAGAATCAGACAAAAGTAGTAATAAAGAAATTATGCTCGAAGATAGGACTACTGCACCGAATTAGCAAATTTCTCCCTAATAAATATTTGAATACATATTATCACGCGTTCATTCAACCTAATATTGACTATGGCCTTACTGTTTGGGGAAATTGTGCTCGTACATTTCGTCTTCCAATTCAGCGGCTTCAGGGCCGAGCAGCCAGAATTATCTCAGGCATTTATGATCACTCGCACAGCAGCTTGGCAATTATCCACGACAATCGATGGATGAATATAGAGCAACGATACATGTATCTTTTATCGATATTGACATATAAATGTATCAATGGACTCGCCCCTTCTTATCTTATTAAGAACTTTACTTTTACCCGTGATGTTCATCACTATAACACCCGTTTATCAGTAAATTCCCATGTTAATCTTCCGAAACCACGCACATAAAAATACTGAAAACCTCATCTTTTTATGCAGGCAGTGTTCTATGGAATAGCCTTCCGACAAAACTAAAAAATGCCAATAATCTAAAGAGCTTTAAAAGGCTAGCGCGCACATATTTCCTTGCATATAATACCAAGATAGAATAATTACCTTTCATTTTCTACTTGTATACAGCTAATTAATACTAATATTCGAGCGTCATCTAATTTTTCATTTCTGTACTTTTGCGCATCTTATGTAGTCTTTTATATATACATTTCATTTTTATTGTAAACAATTGTGCTTTATTTGTATTTTAACTTCGTTTTATGTATTTTGCAACTCTGTTGCATACTTTTCATAACGAAACTTGACCACATAAATTTGTACTTTAACTTCAGCTGTGTTTACGTCACCGCGTTTTCGCTTAAATTTCTGTGATTGTATGATATAATTTTAGTTTATGGACTTATTGAATATTGTATTTTATTGTGACTTATGAATGTATTACAGGGCCCTTCTGTAAACAGAATTTTATTCTGATAAAGGCTTCCCTGAAAGATGTTGTAATAAATAAATAAATAATACGTAATTTGGATAAATACCCTTCCCTTGATGTCTTATCTAAATTATCAACAGCCTTTTTCTACCCGCAGCCATATTTACTTATACAAAGTACTGGGTAACTACACAGGAAACACAGCTAGACCAGCCATATATACAGCAGTGGACACTGCAGTGGACAGGGTAGGCTTTTTGCCTACCAACCAGTGCGCATGCGTGGGAATAAGGACAGGTAAACAATAACAATCGAAGCTCCTATAAATAGAGTATAAATAAGTATACGTTTATTTATTACTGATTATTAATTCAGGCTGTTTTCTGTTTTTTTTCGGCCAAGTTTCAACTGGCGCCACAATAGAAGGTGCGTGACACCTATAAGAGCCCGCAGCAGTACCTGAAGTTCATGAAAGAAACAATACCAACATATAATCAGTTCATTACTGGTGCACGAAAGCGTTGCTGTCAACAGCTTTATTTTCTCGACATTGCTGAATATGAGAGTTCTATTAACCTCCTTATGTCAGAGGGTCAAAATGGCAAAATCGTAAAATGCGGTTTTCATGTCACTGATGCAGTATCAGAATATTTTTTAATTTTGTCCAGGAAAGTATTCTCATAAGCTTATCTTATCACTCCAGTACTGAGATAATTTACATTTCACTAGTACTGGATGATACATTTTCAAGTGTGACACAATTACGTACCGGCACTATATATAACAACGTATTGTTTATCTTTTACAAATCAGTAAATGCCAGCTGTGTTGTTTTTTATAAGTTTCCGTTGCGTTGCATGAGCTTGTTGATTTAATAGGAAATATAAAATCAGCAGCGAAGCTGCCTTTAAAGTTCATTGGAAAAACAGTATACCTAAATAATCAATTTAATTAAGTACTGGTGCACGAAATGAAGAGATCGTATATTTTCTCTTGATTCATCGTATTTGAATTAAACCTAATGTGGATAAATGTTATATAATGATTTCCTTACTTTTCAAGTCTATGCGTTTATAATATATTGTATGGTTATTACCATGCAGCGATTTCCATCATTTATACACTTGGCTACGGGAGAAAACATTGACTTGAAAAACGTATATGAGAACTGCCACAACACTCAGACAGGTTCCTGAGTCAAAACAGGGGCGTAGCCAGGATTGAGGGAGGGGAAGGGGCCATGATCAGTTGCGGAGTAAAAATTCGAAACGGGGGGGGGGGGGGCGCTAAAATGCATGTATGGTTACTATGAAAACAGTTATATATACGTGTATATCATATATACATATATATACATATATATATATATTATTATTATTATTATTATTATATTATTATTATTATTATTATTATTACTATACGTAATATATTTAAGTGTATGACAATATGATTTTTTTTATTTTCAATGATGAACCATGGTTTCATTAAGGTTAGTTACAAGTACATGGGGAGGACATTTTTTGAATATGCAATGTAAAGAGGACATTTTGAGGCCATTTTCACCAAAAAATGAGGATTTCCTGTTCCTGAAAAACTATTCCCTTATGTTTTTTTGCGTCATGTAGTCAAACAGCATGTAGAGAGGTTCAATATTTAATATTTATATTTCTTCAAAATTAGGATATAAAATTTCAATCGTTTTCAAACAAGTCAATGGCGCAAAGGCGCATATACATTTGTAACTTGCAAAATATTATCTTTTAAATGTAATGCTCGGAGTGAAATAACTTATATGATGAAGTCTTATGGTAAACTCGTTTCATGGTCTCGACAGCACACAAAACTCCTAAGAGCACACACCGCGAGTTCGAGTATACCGGTGTCACCAGAGCTGTGTGAGGTTCGCCCCTAACCAAGGCCTGTTGTTCTGCAGCTGTTCTGTAGCTGATCATAAATATTCTTATACTCAACTAATAAATTTGAAAGTATAATAAACTGCAGAAAACTTTAATAATATTTATTTAATAATTAATAAAAAATAAATGAAAAACAAAAATTAATCAAGACAATTGGGAAATTAGATCAAATGAGATATATTGCAGCTCAACAGGGGGCCGGTGACGAAGGTGCCCCCTCTGGATCCGCCGCTGATAGCAAAGGCAATTTAATATATATACATATATATATATATATATATATAAATATATATATATATATTAATGTATATATATATATATACATATATATATACATATATATATACATAAGTATTAGATTAGATGAAACTCCGAAAGGACGGCGAGTACTAGATGCGACCCGGGGGGGGGGGGGGGGCATGGCGTGAGTGAAAAGCGAGGCAAGGCGATGTATATATATAAAAGTGTTTATTCAGCCGTATATATATACAAATCTGGAGTCCTCTAAGCCGGAGTCCCTGCCAAGCAGAGAACGAATACTGCCATTAAACATTTCATATAAACATTTCTATATGGTGCAAAAATACAATAAATGGCATGAATATACAGAATATACATTTGCACATTTCTTGGTATTCATTACACAAGAAAACACATTACATATTATACAAATGAGCCTATATATTTAGGAACCACATTTTAAGATATCGTTGCATATTACCATGAATACAAATATCCATGCGTACAACAAGTATGAATTTACCAGTAACGTGTGCAATTAGAATATGGAATATACAGTTTACATGATAGTACGTACGTGATATACTGAAAGTAATGAATTGGCTAAATGATAGAGTTTATCGCAGTTTAAGAGTTTAGTAAAAACGGTCCTTACCTGCCAAGCAGAGAACGAATACTGACAAGTTCTCTATGTCACGAGACTGAGGCTTGGCAGGGTTCGCGTCGCGGTCCGTGTCATTGTCCGAATGAAAACAATAGGAACAACGGAAAACCGGTTGAGTAATGAGGAACCAAGGCAACCAAGGCAACTGCGGGGCAATTCATTGACCAGTTAGGCCAAGCTGATGATATGATACCTGCCAGGCAATTCAGTTATACCTGATAATATAATACGTGTTATCGGAGCCGTTACATCCTCCCCCTACTTGAAAAAAATGTCGACCCGACATTAATGTACGAGAAAAGTTAGTAAAAATTATATCAGATCCACCACACCATACCAACAGCACATCATCCACACCATATACCAAACGCTCCCCCCAGTAGAGAAGTGGCGTCCAGACACTAACTGCAAAGAATGATAGGTCGCGCATGACAGCATTAGCAGTGGACGGCCTCTAGTAGGATTTCGGATAGATGTTTATATTGGAACATTATGTTCACATGAGGTATACATATATGAAAGTGAAAAACCCAGGAACTGGTGGCAGTGGAGAAAGTCAGCATACGCAAAAAAAACAATCGTAAAATGATATCACTGACTCGTCAAATCTCAGAACGAGTCATGTAGCTTACGCAAGGAACTTATCCTAAACATACTTATGTTAACACATCCACTTGTTTAAAAATATTATCACCCGTTAAGTACATAGTCCCCAAAACGTTCTTGCATACGTCGTTCTCGGGTAGATCTACGTAATGGATTAACATCCGGATCCCCACTCTGATCAGATATTGGGGCGCTATTATCATCATTATTATGATCATGACTTGAGATGACGTCATGGTCATCGTGTAGTTGTGATATATTGTCATTATCACCTTTGGCGTCATCGTTTAACACACCAGTGACGTCATCATCAAGACCTGTAGTATTTACGGTATCAACATTTGCATTGCAATCATCAGTAGAACCATTTATCAGGAATGTATTAGAGTGATCAGACGCAATTGCATCATCATCTGTATCATCCGATAATTCAAGTTCTAAATGCAACTCGCTCACATCCTCAGAACTACTCATGTGGGGACGACTATTTGGAGTTATAGTGAAAATGGGGTCGTCATCTGTTGATGAGTCTTCCGACCCTGACACTGATGATGTAATAATTGGTTTGTGTGTTGTGGAAACTGGTTTTTGTGTAGGGTCGACGGGCAATCCTGTATATGGAAGGATCAGATTGCGATGCAGAGTGCGAGTACGCTTTTTATCACCCAAGGGGCAAACAACATATACTGGAATATCCTTATTGGGTTGTTCCAATACCTCCTACACCTGCTTTTCCCATTTATCGACCAGTTTCTGTTTCCCAATGATCCCTACCTTTCGTACTAAGACGTGATCACCAATACCCAGCACCGCATTGCGAGCACGTTTATCATACAATCGTTTGTGGTGATACCTGGATGATAAAGAGACACGTTGAGCAATATCATAGGCAGAAGAAAGTTGGTCTTTTAGATCGGAAACATATGTGTTGTAATTTTGATGGTTAGGATTGTTGATGGTCCCAAGTACTAGATCAATAGGGAGGCGTGGATGTCGACCGAACATTAAATAGAAAGGTGTATAACCGGTTGCATCATTTTTCGTACAATTATAGGCATGAGTTAAAGTACTGACGTATTCTTTCCAGTTTTTCTTTTTCTCTTCCTCAAGAGTACCCAACATACTGATTAAACTACGGTTAAACCTTTCGGTTTGCCCATTCCCCATTGGATGGTACGGTGAACATCGTGATTTATGGATACCAGCTAGTCTGCATAGTTCTTTGATGATTTTAGATTCAAATTGTCTGCCCTGATCACTGTGGATGCGGGCTGGAAAGCCATAATGTTGGACAAATGTGTCAAATAGTATTTTAGCTGTAGTCTTTGCCGTAGTATTGTGACAAGGAACTGCCATAGCGTAGCGTGTGAAATTATCGGTCATGACCAGAATATTTTCAATTCCACCTGTAGATGGCTCAAGGCTAAGATAATCGACACATAGGAGCTCCATTGGTTGTGTGGATGTTATAGGTACTAAAGGAGCTTTTGCTGGAGAGGACTTCCGCCTTATACAGCGTGGACAATTCTTAATGTATGAATCTATGTTTTTAGACATTTTTGGCCAGTAAAATCGGTCATGGGCTAGATGGACAGACCGATTACGACCTCGATGCCAAACATCGTCATGAATACCAGATAAAGCGACTTGTCGCAAACTGCTAGGTATTACCATTTGATACTGAATTTTGCCGTTCAGTGTTCGTTTACGATAGAGTATGTCATCCCGCAGCACAAGGCTATCTATACATCTGAAAAGAATTATTTGATCAGGATGAGTCAAGTATTTCTTGTTTATGACCTTACCGTCTCTGAAATGGACAATGAATGGGTTCAGATTCGAATCCAGAAGTTGTTCCTTTGCTACGTTTAATCGTGTTTGTCCGAGCAAATTGACAGGATCCGTGGATGGAACAGCTTTGGATTGGTCACAAGAAAGACTACATATTACAGGTGATGGTATGGTCACTGATTGACAAACAGCTTTTACTACATCATTGGTAATACATTGTGGTTTTTCTTTTCTGCTAGAAGCCGAGGGATTCTCGAAAGTGCATCGGCGTCGATGTTATGCTTGCCGGCTTTATATTGAATATTAAAGTCGTAATTAGCCAATTCAGATACCCATCTTTGACCTGTTGCATCTAATTTTGCGGAGGACATTATGTAAGTTAGAGGATTGTTATCAGTGAACACTGTGAACCGTGATCCATACAGATATTCTTTAAATTTATCGGTTACACACCACTTTAAATCTAAGAACTCTAACTTATGAATAGGGTACCGAGACTCTGATGGTGTTAGGCTTCGGCTCGCATAAGCTATTGGTCTTTTCTGGCCATCTTGATCTTGGTACAGAATACCAGAGATCCCATCAAAACTTGCATCAGTATGAACAATAAACGGACGAGAGAAATCTGCAAACGCTAGTACAGGAGCAGAAGATAGTAGTCCTATTAATTGATCAAATGCTAGTTGGTGGTTATTTGACCAGTTAAAGATTGTTTGAGATGGAACTTTCTTTCTGGTACGATTACTGGTTTTTGTTTGATTCTGAATATGGTGGCCTTTCAGTAAGTCATGTAATGGTTTTGCGATTTTAGCAAATCCAGGGACAAATCTACGATAGAAACTCGCAAAGCCCAAGAAACGGCGTACATCACTGACACACTTAGGTATAGGCCATTCTTTAAGAGCGCTGATTTTACTCTGGTAAGTATGTTTACCTTCTTTTGAGACTATATGTCCTAGGTATTTTACTTTATCTTGCATCAGCTGGCACTTTGAAGGTTTTAGTTTTAGGCCTGCGTCATGCAGACGCTGAAAGATGTTATTCAAGCGTTTTAGGTGTTCTTCAAAGGAGGTAGAGAATACGATTATATATCGTCAAGATAGAGAAGACATTCTTTTAAATGGAGATCACCCATAGTCTTCTGCATCAGTATTTGGAAGCAGGCAGGGGCGTTCACCAAGCCGAATGGCATGGTTTCCCATTGATAAAAACCGAGAGGACCTACTGTAAAAGCTGTTTTATCTTTATCTTCTTCGGCTAACTCAACCTGCCAGTAACCAGACTTCAAATCTAGAGAGGAAAAGTAGCGAGCGCCAATCAAAGAATCTAAGGTTTCATCGATTCTTGGCAAGGAATGAGCGTCTCTAACAGTTCTGCTATTCAGGGTTCTATAATCAATACAGAAACGAAGAGTTCCGTCAGGTTTTCTGACAAGGACTACTGGACTAGCAAACGGACTTTTGCTCTCCTTAATTACTTTTGACTCTAGCATTTCTTTCAGATGTTGTTTTACCTCATCATATAATTGTGGAGGGATGCGACGATATCGCTCTCTAAATGGTTCATCTTTAGTCAACACGATACGGTGTTTTTCTACACTGGTGTGACCAATATCTATATTACTTAAGGAAAATATGTGTTTCCATTTAAGCAACAGAAGTTGTAGTTGTTCAGATTCAGATTGTGACAAATCTTGACCAAATTTGAACATGATTAAGAATTGTTGATCAGATGGGTCAGGTGATTGTGTCAGTTGGGTTACAAGGCTAGCTTCTTGTATGTTACAGAGTATCATTTTTGATGGAATAATGATGGAATGTGATGTTAAGTTCCTGACCTGTACTGGAATTCTGTGACTTGTACCTACCGACAAATCAAGCTCTTGGACACAAGGAAGTAGAACCAATCCAGTTGGTAACCTGTGGAGAACATTCACATCAGTTATAACAAGGGTCTTGCCTGTTGTACAACCTCTGGTTAAACCATTTATAGTAACATCACTGTGGGCAGGTATTACTGTAGACTTGGTGGATAATACATAACCTCCTTTATTCACTGATTTCTTTTCCCTGTTTGTCAAACATTTAAATGCAATATTCCATGGTTGGGGCATGTGTAAACTTTGAATAAAATTTGGACCAGCATTTGTCTGAAGAAAATTTAAACAAGAGTTTAGCACATTCGTACCAATTAAAAATGGAACACTGGCATTGAAATGGGTGTTTTTCATTACCAATACTGGCACAGAGAATATCTGAGATGAATTTATTTCAGGAAATTTAAGGTCAACAGCGATGATACCACAGTACTCTACCTGCTGGCCGTCCAGTTGCCGGAGATCCATCATCTCCTCCACAGGGACTAAGTCTGACGGGTTGAGGTGTTTTTCATAAAACCATTGAGCAATGGTAGAGACCTGGGAACCTGTATCTAAAAGACCCTGGCAGTTAATACCATCTGCAAACATGTCAACAACCTGTGTTTCACCTACAAGAGGGACATTATCAGTACATACGTTTGTTGTGGGAATTTTATAACCTGACCCCGTGTTCTCCCACGAATGATCACGGGCGACTCTTAGTTTTTTTAGGATTTTCCCGTTTTTGTCTCGTTTGGCATGGCATTTGTCAACAGTGTGGGTGTGACGAAGGCAACGAGAGCAAAAGACTTCGTCCGAGACAGTATTACTGTTACGAACTTCAGTCTGATTTTGTGATGGTTTGTTTGGTTTGGACATTTGAGATCGTTCAAGTCTCGATAAGCGATTCTCTAGGATTGACAGTTTGTTATTTATCTGCTCAAGCACAGAGCTTTCAGAAGACAAAGTTTTAACCCCTTGTTGAGAAATTTGGTTGGATGAAGCAACTTTCTTGTCACTCATATGTGAGTGATGTACAAGTTCTGACTCTAAGGCTCGTGCTGCTGCAAAGAGTTCATCCTGTTCTTCCCCATTATCATATCTGTGTCTTAAAGCCTCCTTAATGTACTTAGAATACAACCCATTCCAGAATCTATACCGAAGAAGTCGCTCATATTCCCTATGAGGAGTAGGATTTCTCTGGTTTATGAGGTCTAACTGTCTAGTAAGCCTGCAGCTCCAGTTGACAATATCCTCTTTAGGATCTTGTTTACATGAGTGAAACTGCTGTATAAGAACCTCTGTGGGGAGCACATTACCAAAGTATCTGTCAAATTTATTCAGTATATCTGTGGGAGTGGACTCATCGGGCATATGTAAAAGAACATTTCCTGCTGTCCCCCTAACAGACTGATGAATCGCTGACAAAATCTGAGGCTCTGGTGTTACGCCAGCTTTTATCATAGATTCGAGATGGGAACGCCATTGTTCGTAGCTACCGGTTTTATCTTGATTCCCTGAAAATGGGGGCAGTTTTGGAGAGATAACACTGTAACCAGTAGCCCCAGATGGCCCCTGTATAACATCACCCCTTCGGTGTTTAAACTCCACAAACATCTGATTTACCTCGAAATTTGAAAGAAAATCGAGCTTAGTTACTATCTCTGAGATACGTCTACCTTCGGGTACCTGAAAGGAAGAAGGATTTAACGAATCGAGCAACTTATTGAAATCAGATGAGACACCTCAGTGATGGAGAAAGCCCTAGCATGTTCAAGAGAGATTTTGATGCTTGAATCCCTTTCTAAAGAGCTACCTGATATCTTATCTATGGCCTTTTTGGCAGTGTCTTTAGTCTCAAAAACTATAAACCCGAGGCCAGTGCAACGACCAGTATGTGCTTCTCGAACAAACAAAACATGAGTAGGAGTTTCAATTTGTGAGAAGTGTTCAATAATCTCAGATTCGTTGACATCAGAAGGGAGTCCATGCATGGAGACGACCCGTGTTATGTCAACTGATTTACCCTCCGTCTCTCTTTAATGCGAATGTATGAATAGAGGAGATAAAATGTGATCTTTAAAGACAATAAAGAAATGATGAATGTTGTCTTAAGTCATCTGTCAATGGTCAAATACCAGCAGGTTTAAGGGCAAATGTTAGTATTCAGTTGCAATGCTACTGTTTACATTACACAGACCACAAGACCAATTGGCATTAGACAATGGAACATCACGTAACCAATCACGATAACCTCAAACCGGGCCAAAGCTATTACCCTTTACATGCATAAAATTCTCCATAATAAACTGCAAAAATAATTTACAGCTAACATAAAAAAAAATGATCACTTCAATTACAAAACATGCAACAATATTATACACAATTAATCACAAAGTCCATAGCCATGCTGACAATAGCAAATACAAAAAGAAAAGTTCATGCAGTACAAGGAAAATGTCAAACAATTACCGTTTATCTTCTCCAAAGAGAGTGACGTTCGTCTGGGCCCTTTAAACGAAGTCTCCGTGTACGGCGGAAAGCGTGACAATAGTCCAGGAATGCACGAGCGAAGAACACAATGGCGAAGCAGAGTTTACAGTGCAAGGCACTGAAGCGAAGCGAAGCGAT
Organism: Sipunculus nudus; assembly: GCA_026874595.1. Taxonomy (NCBI): domain Eukaryota; kingdom Metazoa; phylum Annelida; class Sipuncula; order Golfingiida; family Sipunculidae; genus Sipunculus; species Sipunculus nudus. The sequence goes on along the minus strand of CM049308.1, from coordinate 77,135,523 downwards.
GAACACGCATGCATGCAAAATCTGTGTCCAAGCGAGCCCACGAAAAGTCCACTCTAGCCCTGTGTTATGGTGTTGTGCACAGACACCAATTAAATAATATCCACCGGTGGAATGAAAGTTCAGAGAATAATCATCTCCTGTGATATCGTCGTCGAGACGCACAGACGGACATCGAGTCGTCGAGACGCACACACGGACATCGATCCACAGTAGAGATGGTCCTCACTCGGGGCACCAAAATGTAACGGGTGTTCCTGGCAAGAGCCAAAGTCACCCGGCGTGAGTGAAAAGCGAGGCAAGGCGATGTATATATATAAAAGTGTTTATTCAGCCGTATATATATACAAATCTGGAGTCCTCCAAGCCGGAGTCCCTGCCAAGCAGAGAACGAATACTGCCATTAAACATTTCATATAAACATTTCTATATGGTGCAAAAATACAATAAATGGCATGAATATACAGAATATACATTTGCACATTTCTTGGTATTCATTACACAAGAAAACACATTACATATTATACAAATGAGCCTATACATTTAGGAACCACATTTTAAGATATCGTTGCATATTACCATGAATACAAATATCCATGCGTACAACAAGTATGAATTTACCAGTAACGTGTGCAATTAGAATATGGAATATACAGTTTACATGATAGTACGTACGTGATATACTGAAAGTAATGAATTGGCTAAATGATAGAGTTTATCGCAGTTTAAGAGTTTAGTAAAAACGGTCCTTACCTGCCAAGCAGAGAACGAATACTGACAAGTTCTCTATGTCACGAGACTGAGGCTTGGCAGGGTTCGCGTCGTGGTCCGTGTCATTGTCCGAATGAAAACAATAGGAACAACGGAAAACCGGTTGAGTAATGAGGAACCAAGCAAACAAGGCAACCAAGGCAACTGCGGGGCAATTCATTGACCAGTTAGGCCAAGCTGATGATATGATACCTGCCAGGCAATTCAGTTATACCTGATAATATAATACGTGTTATCGGAGCCGTTACATATATATAAATATATATATATATATATATATATATATATATATATATATATATTCTGTAGAAGTTGTAATTTTTCAATTTCTAAGCAGTATGTCTTTAGTACTTTGTTAATGGAAACATTTTAATATAATTGAAAACGGGAAATATCATCTTTATATCTTTGACATCTACGGTCAAATTTAATTTGTGCGGATCATAAACTATAACCAGATGAAATTACTATATTTAAAACAGTGCAGATGTCATTTGTGAGCAAGACAATGGAAGTTCTTGCAGCGCGGGGCCATTTTTCGCATATTTAGGTACGGATATACACCGAAAGCTCCTGGATACAGAGCAAGTCAAAATATGCGCCTAATCAATCAACCCCCCACCCCCCGCCCTTGATGATGGCGAATAATGTTCGATTAAATAGATCTTGAAATATGATAAATATTACTATTTTTTAAAGTTAAATATCTTCTATTATAATAACCTGTATGTTTTTCTGTTTAAATTGTGTACAGAGTAAAAAAACAAAAGATCTGGAAACGGGTGACCGATTAAAGGCCGGCAGTTGGTCAGTGTTATCATTACCACCATTCTGTTATCGTTTATATTCAAGATACCAGCCTTTCGTTGACTGCATGACCTCTGCCGAACTTTTAAGCCGAATTAACTAACCTGTAGTTTATATCCTTTTATGTTGAGCGTATCTATATATATATTTCAAATGTTTATCATTATATATTTCAAATATACAGAATTAAGTATCATACTCTTATATTGGTAAAGTTTTGATGAACCTACCTCACCTTAATTATTTATAATCACCGAGTAGTGTTTCAATCTTTAATGCTTTGATTTTTACAGCGCCCGCTGCAGGGGTTTTTGTCTTTAATCCCGAGATCACGCTCCACTCGAAAACAGACGAATATAACAAGTATGATATAAATGTATGTCAAGTGTAGCCAAATATACCGTATTTACGGCACTAATAAAAAGTCACGTAGCACTCTTGTACTGCTCTGTACAAATACCACACACGAGATCTCCGCCCTGTTTGATCCAATCATATGAGATAAGACCCTAACATTTACTCCTCATACCGGCATCAACATCATGAAACCACTGCCTTGGCGGTGGTATGAATATTTAATAAAGTATAAGTCTGGCGTTCTGGCAGACCTCGGCTCAGTTGGTGTTCCGGTATGGTCTGCAAGCCTCCCCGAAAACTCCTCACTGATAAAATTTTAATGAACCGTCGCCATAACAACCGGTCAGGTCCACTTTGAAGAGAAGCCCTTTAGTGCATCAGAAATTGAAACCTGTTATGAGTAATCATAAATACCACTTTGTTAGAGGTTTCCAGTATAACTTTTTGGATGTAGAGTGGATTCGGGGCGTAATTTGTCACACTAACAGTACAAGTGTCCAACTGTACGGCAGGTGAGTACGTAAAGGCTTTACCCTGTTAATGCCAAATTTATGTGAAGCAAGAAAAGTCTCGTATCCTTTCTATAGCAGAATTCATTAAACAGATTCGTTTATTGATCGGAAGCGTGCATTGATTTCGTTTAAAGTTTGTGTGTGTCTGTGTGTCGGTTTTTGTTGTTGGTTTTAAGGGGGGTAGACTTAGGCGGTTTTGTGAAATTTTCTAAATACTGTTATATTATAAAAAGTATAATGGATGAATATTTAAGAAGGAAAAGCTTTAATTCAAAATAATAAGCACTATTGCATTAAAACCTTAAATTTATATTTAACGTGTTTATTTAATTATACTAGCAAATACCCGTGCTACGCACGGTTTGGGGCGAACAAGACAATCCGTACGTCGATATCGGAAATCCACCAGAAATCCGGAGATACGCGATACGCTATTAATATATAGATCCATTATATGTATGGTGTTATGCATAAACATCGTATACTGAAGCCAAAAGATTGGACGGAGAATTTTTCCATTGAAGTTCATTGAAGGGGAATTACTGTAGGGAAGCCTCATAATGTCTATAAGACTCAACATGCATCGTATTGTGTATCACTGAAAAATTGGAAACAATAAATGTGATGCAATCAAATGTGACATTTAAAGTGGAAAAAAATAAAGCGTTAAGCACAGGCGCCAGGACAATTATTTTTGTGAGAGGGTAGGTGTCCCATCCCTTTTTAATTTAATTAAAACATAGTTATATGTTATATTTTACTGAAATATCATTTAGATTTACAGGTATAAATCTTGATCTGAAAGGACAAAACGACTTATCGTCACCTGTTTGACGCTTGTATGTGTCAAGTGTTGCCTCATGGTTGCCGCCCTTTGATCGCACATGAAAGACGGGCGTGACAAACCAAATGCGATAAACACTGGTTTCAACTTAGTGTGACCGTGGAACATGATTTTAGTCGCATGCGACTCGCTCAATTGTCCAAGGCCCTGGACCCGGTGCGTGTGCATTAAAGCATACCAGGTCATGTAATGGGGTGGCAGGAAGAAGCCCTCTTCGTGTGATTCCCCGGTCACAGGAAGGCCTGCCAAACAATCTTTTCAAAGATCTCCCTTTTGAGAAGGTGATTATTTCGGGCCGGTGTCCGCGAAATGTACAAATCACCCAGATAGGGCCCCCGGAGTAAAACTGTCTAAGTATGACACAATCTATGACCATTGTGTCACCGGACCCGAAGACACAAAGAAAAGAGGCGCCCACGTGGGAGCAAATATTAAAATTATTAATTATGCACGTAATACGCAAATATTGCAATTAAAAAAGGGTGGAATCTCTTCGGACACCACCGGAGCATATGTATGTCGAAAATCATGGCAATCCGTACGCTGGTATCAGAGGAGATACGGAAAATTACAAAAATCGCCTTACGCTATTAATATATAGATTATTGTCTTCCTTTATCAAACAGGTTACCCAGAAGAATCAAACTGATAAAATATGACCTGGTTTATCTGTATTTATGTTTTTCAATCTTGCATTTTATCATTTTACATGTAGGGGATAGGTTTAATCCGACAATAAAGGTGAAAAATAGAGCTTATCTGGTCAGGTTATTCGTATTATTTGTTAAGCTTTGTTCGATATTCACGCCCCAGGATTATAAGTAACTAGCATACTATCATATATATATACGAGTTACCCGAGGGCATCCTATAAAATATCGCATAGGTGTGGGCTCTATAGGAAAATTTTGAACAGTTCCCTGCGGCGTCTGTCGGTCTCTCTCTCTTTCTCTCGTTCTCTCTCCATTTCATTGTTTAACAATTATCCCAATTATGTTAGGGTGAGCAAGATTAACAAGAGGCTGAAAAAAAACTTTCCTTTGATCATTGGTATTAACTAATGACTCGCCTGTTCTTCAAAGTCCCTTGCTTGTGTGTTTTTTTCTTTCGTGTACAATTTGAGTATTTGTTCGCTATGTACTTAGTTACGGTAACCTTATCTCTTAAGGGTGAAAAACAATAATCATTGTTGAACTTGGTCTTGGAATTATAAGACTTAACTATTAGGTGTCATGGTTTTTGTGGGGTTTTTTTTTCTCTTTATATTTGATTTACTTGGAATTCGTTGCTTCACGCGGAATCATTAAATGTCTTTTAACCATTGTGGCTTTGGAATTTTAAATTCAGTGTGGATGAAGGCAAATTGTTTTAAGCCCCTATGCGTGCATTATCTTAATAAACTATTTCTTAAGTATTTATTAGATTAGATAACTCATGGTGATAAATTTCAGACAAGTCTTACATCCATTATAGCCCCATTCATTTTAAGTTAAATTTATTTTCAACCTTCACCATCAGATCACTTAATGTCGGTTCTTTCTAATAAGAATAAAATATTATATGGTTCGATAGCTTCATTATATAGAACCCACCTTTCAAACCGTCATCAGTGGGTTAGTATTTGATTTCATTGGAAACGATGTATTGTCCAGTGATGTACCTGTTCCCCTTAATAATAATGTAGCATACATTTTTTTGTATATATTTTCCAAAGAGTTGTTACACGTTCAGGTTTGAACCTGTTATTTTCCCTTGAGAGATAAACATCCAAACCAAACTGACGCATTCAGGTGACATATATGATGTTCCAGACACAATGGAGCGATAATACTGAATATGTCACCTTCAGATAACGGAGAAAGTTACAGGTGCGCGACTAATGGATTAACAAAGAAATATGTCACCGTATAATTATGTCTGTCAATCCACATGATGGAGTTTATTTATCCTATCAGAAAGGCTTTACATGTGCATGGTTTTCATAAAACCATCACAGGATTTCAACTAATGGGACAAATGAGACAAGCATTACAATGCTAGAGTGTTAACATAAAGAAATATTAGGATCTGAGGAAAAAGAATTTTTTGGCTGTATTTGGTTTATCTCCCACAGGTTCAAGCCGTTGTGAAAGGAGGCTCAGCGCATGTTGTTATAGAGACTTAACCACTGATCAATACCTGGCAAAAGTACAGGTACTCCGGTACAAAAGCAGATTAATTATTTAACCCCAAAGAAGAGCACCCAAGAGAATTTGTTACATGCAGACACCGATGCACGTGAAACGTCCATTAACCATGCCCCAGGTCGGCGTTTCCTGATCTTCGGACCACGTGGACTTCTGATCAGAAGGACACAAACAACACGGGCGTGGGCGTAATTGGTAATTATTTACCTGAACCAATTAAAGCTCATTGTTTTCAAACATAAAAATCCCATTTTTACCCGTATTGCTTTTATTTGTATCTTGTACCGTGCACCAGCGTACATTAATCTGTGAGCCAGCTGTGGCCTCCGGGGAAGGATTCCATGTAGCTGGCTATCATGTATGAGCGTGATCTTCTTGTAAAACATTAGAACTGTTTTAATTAAAACAGATACAGATAAGATTTTGTAATGTTAAATGAAATAAATAACAATTGTTACTATATGACATAATATTCAGGTTAAGCTTCAGAAAGATAAAATCATTTAATTGTTAAGGTTCTCCTGTATTGCGTGTTCAATTGTTTTCAATATTTGAACATTTCTGTCAATAGGAGACGTTTATCCAAAATGGCGGCAACTACACTTCCTCCCATTGTGCCGCCACCGGAAATATCCACTCCTGACTATGACGACAGTGACAGGGAAAAAGACTGTAAGTACAGAAGTTACACGTGTTTTATTTTATTATCTCTCATATCAGTTTCGCTTTCTGATCAAATTAATACCAATAAGTTATTATAATAACTTATAATTACATATTATGAAACCATGAGAAGACTAAATTAGGAAGCCTTGTATTAGTAACAATACCTTAATATATATATATATATATATAAATATAAATATATATATATATATATATATATATATATATATATATATATATATATATTAAGATTTATGTCTATGACCTGCAGATACCCCCCCGGAGATGGACACTGGGGTTTGCAAGACAACGTACCAGAGCGCGTGCTCATCACTACAGGTGCCACTAGCCAAAAAGGTTAAAGTGAATCTGAGTGAGCGTGAAATAAAGTTAAGATACAGGAATCTAGGAGCCAGTGGTGCGCATGCGCTTGCTATTGCTCTTACGGTGAGTATATGTTTGTTAAAACGACAAGGATGCAATGTATCATGTTTGCATCGTGTTTTTTGGTTTGTCGGTCTGCAACTTGTTCTAAAAATTATCAGCTTAACAAATTTCTGATGAAAATTATTTCGAGGGCCGGGTTAACAGCCTTTAGGAGCAATCCATTATATATTTGAAGCAATCTATATCACCATTAAAAGTTAAGAATTTAAAAGTTTTATTATGAAATAGGGCAATAGAGATTCAATATTGAATAGTTTAAGGGGAATTAGTGAGCGGGATGAATATGGAAAGGTTTCATTATTAAGTGACACCTTTATTCTGGCGGACAGAACTGACCTGATATGGTGATTCAGAATGTTGAGAGAGTTATATATATATATTATCCGTGGTTGTCAGGAAAATACACGGGTAGAAGAACTTGACCTGGAGGAGAACGGATTGGGTGGAGAGGGTGCCATGTACTTGTGTGACATGCTGAGGGAAAATTCATTCATCACACATCTAGTGAGTATAAAATGGCTATACTAAAACGATATAAAATCAAGACAAATTGTCTAGGGTTAAAGGGTAAGACGCACCCCCTTTGAAAAAGACGCTGGAGTTTGGAGTGGAAATTCCTAGGTTCGACTGGCCCAGTCTGTGAAATGGTTATGTGTGAATCCCTGTCTTTAAACCTGTCTTTTCAGAAGATTTCAGATTAAATATTTGTCATTTTATTTTAATTTGACCACTTCGTAGTAAATTTTATCTTTCATGAAAATTTTAGAACAGCAACTCTATAACGTTCAAATGGTTTACTCACATTGACGTTTCAAGGCTCTACTGCGCAGGTTGTGAAATTTGAATATAATTATCTGTTATTTACAGAACCTTTCACGGAACCAGCTTGGGACACTGGGTGCTATTTGTGTAGGAGAAATGTTACAAATTAACAACAACCTCTTGGAGCTCAACCTCGCAGGTGAGATGGATTTTGGGATTTCTATCAAAACTACATTGCCGCCTGGAAGAAATCAGGAATGTCATTTTATTTTCGAAATAAACGTTTAAAGGTACATTTCTAACAGTTTCTATCAAATATCTAAGGTAGAGGATATAGTTAAATGGATGAATCACAAGAACATATTTCTAGGATGAAAGGCATCATGTGCATTCCAATTCCATGTTCTTATTCATTCCAACCGATGTTCTTAATCAATGTTATTACATGTTGGTCTCTTTTTCCAGAGAACCGTTTCAGGGACAGTGATGCAGAGTACCTTGCCACGGGAATCGAAGTAGGTGCCGCGTGCCATTTGAACATTGTAATTTTCATTGAAAGTTACACCTTGCATGCGTTAATGAAATTTAATTTTTATGAAATGTTAGGTCTTAAAATAATTTAAATGAATAAAATCATTTAATGATTTAAATGGACTGTAAATTAAACGGAAATTTTGTATTACAGTTTTTATTTATTTTTTAATCCATCGCAATATAAAAGAAAACCAATGTGTGTCATCTAAGTCTGTCATTATCTTTAACAAATCTCATCAACTCGGGTATGTTTACATCTAATTAGATTCCATTGTATAGATTCACAGCATAGCTGAAAAGTATATTACCGTAAGTGAACTTAAGGCGGTCCTATGAACATTTAATGTGAATATCAGAGTTAGTGATGTCACATATGCAGGGACCTAATTCTGACAAAAACAGGTCCGTAATTCAGAAAGTCTACTGTAATACATTATTTAATATAAACTCTTTAAGTATATGCCATGTTAAAACGTAGAGAGGTATAATAGCGTTCTTTGTATATATTTTTTTCTTAACTACAGAAAAATGACAGGTTGATATACCTAGACCTGAGTAAGAATGGATTTTCTGAGGACGGTGCCGGCCACCTCGCAAGGGCAATAGGTAATTTATCTATGCAAATTTAAAGCACGTTAAAATCCAGTGATACAAAGAGTGAATAAAAAATAAACAACAGCATACCAGTTATAAAGTATAACCAAGAAAAATATTCAAAAGTATCGGATAAAGCATACATAATGTATAAAGATGTGCAACTGTTTGTTTAATGGGCTTCTATTATATTTAATATTGGCATCGCCGCAGTTTTGCCGAACCTATATTAGTGGCCGAGCATACAAATTGTTCAAGCAATAAAAATTGATAAGCGGTTTTTAGTTTTTATTTAATAAAGGTAACAACAACTCTGTGGAAGTGTTGGATCTGAGTTGGAACCAGCTGCGGCGGAAAGGTTCCGTGTCCATCAGTAAAGGAATTATTGTAAGTACCTGGGAATCCTAGTGCAAATTTATTACAAGTAATAGGTCATGCAAGTCTGTAAACATTTATAGACTACATTTTGTTATATTTAACTTTCTTACCTATATGCAATTACATATTTGTTATTTATTCTCGTTTGGATACCTTCAGATTGCTTCCTGAGAAAAGTTATATCATGTTTCGTAATATTCCTCGCCTGCTATATATAAAATATCCTGACATCCCTCGCCTGTAACTTTTTTGATCTGCTCGTCTATTCTCCTTTAGGATATTTTCTATATATATCTAATGTTTACTAATCTTTTTGATCCAAATGTCCTAATATAATTTTTTAAGACATTTTGAATCTAATATATGAATTACGTTAAAACATTAACTGTTTCACATCCGGTTTATGTTATGTTTCACATTATTTTACCCTACTATAAATATTTAAAACAGGTATTCCACCTCAGGGTATTTTCCATATATCTAATGTTTTCTAATCTTTTTGATTCAGAGGTTTTTATATATATTTTAAAGATATTTTGTATCAAATATATGAATTAAGTTAAACATTAATCGTTTCACTTCCGTTCCATTTTCTGTTAAAATTCACATTTTTTACCCTCCTATCGTAATTATTTTGTTGAACTGCCTAAGTGCGTTACTCGTGCCGGTTTCCTGCAGGTATATGACGTTTCCATTATTTTGTATTTTCAAGAAAAACTACTGCCTGCAGACCATCAATTTGGCCTGGAACGGGTTTGGGTACGAGGGGAGTGTGGGTATCGGTCAGATGCTGAAGTCTAACAAATACCTGATGGAGCTGGACATCAGTAATAACCGGATCAACTGGCAGGGCGCGACGATGATAGCTCAGGGACTCCGGTTCAATGATAACCTGGAGGTCATAAAGGTCAGTGTAAATGTAATGCCTATCTGCCCTGACTGAAGACATATTAGTTTACAACAATTGTTTTCAACTATAGGACTGAGAAGTTATTAACATTAGATATTTTACGAGTGAGACACGATTAAAATTGTAAAAATGTATCTTTGATTCTGCATCGGGCAGACCACGGACCTACCCTTCAGCGTCAACATAGACTAGTTTCAGTTTTCAGTATATTATATTAAGAAACGAACGTTTCCTCTGGACTATTTAACATCCTCGTGGGCGACAGAACAGTTGGGCAACCAGGTTACTAAAACCAAGCACAAGTCAGACTTGCCACCAAACCGTTGGCATAACAGTATAAACCTTCTTGCCTGTGAGCCGAAGTAATCAACTAAATATTGGTGTTGCTGTTATCAAATTTGGGCCAATTTCACTGAAATACCAAGGGCCTATTTGCTACCCCAGTCCACCTCTGACGAAGTAGTGTACTAAAACTACCCCTGTTACTTCTTAATATGGACGTCTTCACTGGATTTCGGCAGAAGGACGTATGAAGCACTTCAATCAATCGAGACAATACGTGTTTGAATTGTTCACTAATTTCCTAGGGATTGAAATAAAGCATTTTTATGATCTGCTGTAGGTATGAAGCACTGAAAAATTAACCTATACATATATTGTAACCATATGTTTATATTATTGCTTTTAAATATTCAAAAATTCAAGGCATAGACTAATCAAGCCTCTCTTACATTAATTCTCTAGATGCAATTGATTGTCACATTTTTTAGAATTAAAAAAAAATTTAAATAATAAACTCAAAACATTTTCCAAAACATAAAATACAGTTAATTGTGATGCGTCGCATTTGTCTAATCAACAAATAATCCCGATATCCCGATCCTGCAGTCTAAAGGTTTGAAACTATTGTTTGCATTTTTGTCTAAATGCACTGGTTACATGCAGCGGACTGCTACTTTGAGAAATACATCTTAATGCGAGTTTATAGTACATCCGAGAATTTTGAATTTATAAGTTCAGTTATAAACCATAAAAATCACAACTAAATGATCATTTAATCATATTTAGCTTAATGTAACCTTCATTGCATTTGTTTCTTTTCTTTCAGATTGGACACAATCCGTTAACTATGACTGGCTGTCTCGACATTTTGGAGGCCTTGTTCCTAAATAGAATATCAGCCGTTAAACATGTCGGTTTTGATGTGAGTAAAGTACAACCTTTAATCATTCAGAGAACAAAGTATAAATAATGCATGAGAGCGTCAGCATATCTGTCACTGATATCGGCTGTCTTGAAATAGTAATAGGTATACGAAGGAAGCGAACGTTATATACAAGTAACAAGGGCGTTTGCATTCACAGATTAAATGTTGAATAGTTTTGTACAAATCAGATTATATATATATATATATATATATATATATATATATATATATATGAGAGAGAGAGCGAGAGAGAGAGAGAGAGAGAGAGAAATAGACAAAGTTAAAAAAAAGCCAAGCAATTTTAGAATTATAACAATGTGTCTAGTGACTCTAGTCTTAAACAAAAGAGGTCGCTGATGAACATTACAAGGAAAGCGGAAAGAAAATGTACACGTCTAGACAATCTAGTATCATGCCCAGTAGAGAAAAGCATAACAACCAAAACCATTATTTTGATAGAGAGAGAGAGAGAGAGAGAGAGAGAGAGAGAGAGAGAGAGAGATTTACCAAACGCTTCCAGTCGCGAATAACGCTTTATGCAAACAGCTGCTTATGTCTTTCAAGAATGGATAAGCTGTATGCATATATGCTTCACTTGTCTAAGCAAAATATTTCGGCCCCCTCCCCTCCACCAGTCCTGGCTTCGCTTTTGCTGTTCTGTGTCACAGGGCAAACCGTTGTGTATTGATATTTCTCTTTATAACTGCTCTTCGTCACAGGGCATACCGTTAAGCCGACGATGTGTATACGTGGCCGACCAGATACATAAGCTTCGTCCTTTCACCATGACAACGGGAGGTGTGCTAGATGGAGAAGATGTGTTGGGCAAACGACATAGTAAGAACATGAAATACATGTATATAATAGCCATATACAGCAAGATTTAGGTAAAAAGATATCAGGTGGACAAACGCATGGTCATATGAGTAAACCATCTCGTCATTCAATTGATTTCCTCTGATTTGTGAAGAAGTACTCCCTGGAAATATTAAATATGTATATTCTATGTATATTCTTGAGTATCTAATAGGTAGTAAGCGTTCTCAAGCTTAGTCAATTGAAAATAAGAACTTTTAGAATTAAAGGAAACAGCTTGTGCATAATAATAACATAGCTTAATTGAGTATATGAATCTACGTAATGCTAGAAATCAGTATTAGTCATTCGAGCATATTAGCGTTCTCAAGTTTAGTTCATTGAAAGTAAAAACTTTTAAAATAAAAAGAAACATCTGGTGTCTGTTGATAACATAGCTTAATTGCAACTTTGTATCTTAGCAGTGCTTGAAATCATTAAAAGTCGTTCGATATATCAAGATATTCGGCTAAGTCGCATAAACGGTCGTTTGTTTACAATTGAAATAATTTCGCATTTAAACCGCAAATTGGACCAACAACGAATGAGGTGACTTCAGTCTGGTCTTGAAACCTGAACATAGCCCTTCATTTGGTGTTCCCTATCGTCGGTTCGAGTTGCTTTTAATTTTCTTATCCTCGTGCCAATGGCATACGCAAGGCCTTACAGTGGTCCAAGATCGGAACAAAGAATAGGGTGATTGGAGCTTTTTAACATGTTATTCAAGGTATTTAGCAATCTTTTCCTACAAGCGCAAAAGGCTTGCATCAAATATCCTAGTCATAAAAGTTTATGGTATTGATTACAGGGGTCACGAGGTGCACTGCGGATCATGCACATTGTCGTCCGTCAAGCATCGTGTTGGATCTATTCACACAGTTTTACGTGTGCGTGTCTTCGCTTTGACACATGTACTGTTACGAACAAATCTTTCAAGTCAACGGCAGCCCTGCCATCCAAAATTAAACGTGTAATTATAAGTTTTGTACCCTTGCCCGGGCGGCAAGATCAAAGACGTTAAAGCAATTAACGGAACCACAAAGTCTTGAAACAAAAACACTTATAGGTAACTTGAGTGCGTGTGATAAAATGAGAAAACCGTTATATAATCCATGTTCTCTTCTAATGAAAAGAACCAGTTATATTTTCCGTATTTAACACAGGACCATTTGTTGTTTGATCTGTCTACAGATGTACGGGGTGACCCCATGAAAATCCTCGTGCAGTACTTGAGTGACAAGAATATTAGACCACTGGATTTGTTCCGTACGTTTCAGAAGGACGCGCTGTTACAGGTATCCCGGGAACAGTTCATCAGAGGACTCAAGGTAACCCTTTCATCATAGAATAAAACCGACTATGATCACACATACCTATTACCTTATCTTGACCTGAGATAATTAGTAATATGGTGTAACCTAAGTGCAGGGTATTAGATTACTGACACTAAAACCTACGTATACGGTATAGTTCCCACATGAAATGATGAAATACGTTAGGGTCAACACATTATGAGAACCCTAACCCTATGCTAACTGACTCGAGAAAAATGGCTGTACGGTCCGATTTTTTTTTAGATATTTTCTCCCCCTGCATTGACTGAAACCACATTCACCGAATGTTTGATAAATAATAGCCGTTGCGACAAATGTACTCCTCTGGTAAAAGTGAATGAATAACTATAAATCCCTGCCTCATCCCTGCACCCATGAGCCGTTTTTTTAAGGTTTATTACTAAGCGCTATAATAGACAATCCTACCACTAATTCTTTTCATTGTTAAATGTACATGAAAATCTGACAATGCAGTTTCTCGTCTTTTTAAATATCGGTAAAGATATTAGAGAGCGTTGATTCTGAAAAATCGAAGTTAACCATACCTTAGACTGGCACCTGGGCGATCTCGGCTCGGGAGGACTTGAAATGACAGACTGTATGATAAACATGGTCGGTCTCTCTAGAAAATACCAGGTGTTACTAGATCAGCGTTGTCTGGTGAAGGCTTTAATCACCATTTTCAATCTATCATGAGAGCGCAAGAACAGAAATTACATTTTAAAATTGATGAGTGAAAATGACGAAGTTCATCTGTTATACTGCTTTTCAGAAAGCTCGCGTGCCACTTAACGAGTATGAGATGGGTCGAGTCTTGGAGAAGATGGATAAAGGACATGAAGGATTCATCACGTATCCGTAAGATAAAGTTCATCCTGATGCTGTCTTATATATCTGCCAGAAAATGATAAAACAACACAATGTTGTAAAATGGACCTTTGTCACGTAGGGTCTCTGGATGAGATACTGGCTCAGAAAGTACAGAGGACATTATGAGGTCACTGGTGTAGGGAAAAACAAATAAATGTGTATAAAAAAAAGAAACATATCAACAGTTTGGCAACGCAGTCTCCATTAAAATAAAACTCCTGCATTGAAACATTATAACACGAATACGTGTTATCACGGCTGGTTTAACTGATTTGATAGGTTTACCATTAATTTTTTTTTCAGAATGTAAAGAGTTCGAATGAGGAAATATATTGTTCATGGACAGTATCATAAATCTGTGGGGAAATGCCCCAGCACTTATTTAGCTTTCGACAAAATTTTCTCATATGTTTCAAGGAAATAAACTGTTAGGTACCATATTTACAGACATCAAAATATTTTCTCGACTTGGAAGAACTATATGTTTTGTTCCGCTTATCTAACGTCGTTTTTATGAATATAAATTATTTTTTATGTGTTTCCATTTCAGGGGCATGGTGCGGGGCTTCCGGACCCAACTAATGGTAAACCGTGAGGATGGCAGGAAGAAAGCAGCCCAGGATAAACAGAAAATGGAAGAAATGAAGCGAATCATGGAAGCACATTTGCCTCCTATTTCTGAAAACAACTCCCAGGTGGCGCGAGATTTAACCGCAACTCCAAGAACAAGGCTAGAGACCGCTTTGTCGAGATACCAAGGTGCAACGCCAGAAGAAATAGACACCCGACTTTCAAGTTTGGATATAAACCGTGGCAGGAACACAACAGAAGGAGGGTCTACATCACTTTCGTCGGGGGCTAGTATCCATGGTGTTAGAACACCTAGCGGCGGGGTTACGAAACTACCACGGCTAAATATGTCAGGCCCTCTCGCTGCAAAAGAAATGGAAATGAATCCATCAAACGCTGAAAAGGGACCCTCGCAGAAAAAGAAGAAGAAGAAACGTCGTAAAGGGTTGTTTTAATGAAGGTGTCAAATCAACGCTTGCGTATCTGTGATGGAACGATATGCAAATTTGGCTCAGTCACGTGATATTTGTCTGTGATTACTTTGTGATAATATTGACCTCTGCCAATACATGGCATGATACACTTGGGTAAATCATATTGTACTGTGCAGTTGTAGTGGTGGAAAGAGAACAAAAGCCGTTTACTGTTCGTCTGCAGCACTCACTGTGCAATGTGGGAAAGGTTAATTATACAAATATTATTAGGAAATTTTAACTTTTCACAGACACAAACTATGTTTTTGGTGTTGTACTGGATTCCCTGTAAAAAGTAAGATTTTGTAACATCCCATACTTGCTTTTTGGTTCACTTGGTTGGCACTTATAGCGGCATATCTGCAAGTAATTTAAAGAAGATGAATCTAGTTGGGTAAAGATTTACTAACATACGAAGCTGTGACGAAACGCTTAATATCTAACAAATAATCGCTTGGGCCCCAAGTGCTCAACTGGCCAAGTAATGCACGGGTGTGGTATGTCTGTGCTTCGGACGCAAGTAATCTGCTATTTACACACACAACAGCACCTCGGGATCATCTACGTCATGGCTCATACAAACGCAATTGAAAATGAAGAAATAGCCGTTAAAAATGACGACATAGCGTTATGAAAATAGCGTTCAGGTTGAACTGTCATGACTAATATTCCAGATACAAGGTTTACTAGAGGATATGAACTAAATAAGATGAAAAAACAAGCACATGATGGGTACAGCTGCTTTTTATGAAACTAGAGAATGCTTCCTTAATGAGCAATATCGGATATATCCCGAATCAATTATTTTCTTTATGCACGGTTGTCGGTCTCCAATAGGGTTGTTGGTTCGGGGGGTGGGGGGTCTGTTGTCGAACAATTTTTTTTAAAGAAATTTTAAATGTAAATTGTTTCTACCAATAACTTGGACGAGTTCGAAAACGATGACCTTGACCATCAGCAAGGTCAAATAGGCCAAAAAAGATTTTTTTGTGAACCCAAAACCTTTTGAAGTATCACGTACTTTATCCTCAAATTTGAAACCATAATTGTGTCAAGTAACTTCTTTAACGAGTTTTACCAAATGTTTTTACCAAAATTTCGGAAGTATTAAAAAAAGTGACCTTTAACTTTATCTTCAAGGTAAAATCAGCCGGAAAAGAAATCATTTGTGAATGCTGTGAACTTTGAAGTAGTCCGTATTTTCCCCTCAAAATTTTTGGATGGGAGGCCCATGGGAAGGAAAGGCATGTATCTGTTTTTGCATTGCAAAACAACCTCATTCTAATTAATATTAATTGTCGAATCAGAACATAAATTACAGAATTTACTTAGGTTTACTATCGTTCACATTCATTGGAGGGTGATGACCATGCTCCAGTATTCCACCCATTTACCTTTGTTGGACAGTCAAAAAAGACTAGTAGCTTAATTGCCTTCGTAAATATATTCTTATTATTCCAAACATGCTTTGTCCAAGATATAGTAATGAAACTTATTTTCATTGCGGAAAGGATACGCTCCCGAGGCAGCGGAAATTTGCGCTTCTAAAGAAGCTACTGATTTTCCCGCTGCCTTCTTTGACCGTTTATGATGCACTTAAACACCAGGTGGCCTGTCTGCTGAAAAAAACTGCTGGTATCTAGCAGCCAACCAAGTGCCAGTCAACAAACACTCGACAGGCATCAGGCTTCGCCCAGAAACCACCTGTGAGACCATTCTCTCTGAGCCTGTGGCCAGTTCAAACGGTTGCCGGGGGATGAGCTGTCACTCAAAATGAAATGAACAACATTAGCTTGTATTCCTCGCTTGGCTGGTAAACCGTTTTGTCTTCCAACACAGGGTCTCATCTTATTTGACCAAAATACAGTGCTCCCCTCTGGTGTAGAGATTCAGGATACGAGGTCATAACAAACAGCGCTTACAATATAAGTAGTAGGCCTATAGGTACAGCGCTGTGTAAAGAGCGTACGAAAAGGAATGCCGTTAGAGAGGTTGTAAATCCGACAGTCCGTTGGTCCAGTAAAGATTTCAAGGGTACTATCCTAAGCATTGTTGAGATTATTCAGACGGAAGAGTGTGATGGACTGAAGGGAAAACTTTTTACCAGAGCAAATAGAGCCTGTAGTCCGTGGAATCATTGAACTCTCGAACCAAGTGTCGGACCGAAAAACCCACTCCGTAAATTCGCTAGTTTCAAAGAAATTTTGAAATTTAGAATTGTCCTAATGTAGCCTAACACTGGTTTATTTTCTCCAGCAAATGTATATGTTGCCTCTGTTCATGTCCTCTTGAAATGATTCTTATTGATATTGGCAGTCTGACCATTACAGCAAATTTCAATTAAAATTAAATTATTTATACGTTTTTTGTCCAAAATCTGATCGTGGTGTAGTCCCTCGTACATTAAACTGTTTTTGTTGTTGTTAATTTAGTATTGCAAATTAATATAAATTACTGATATAACCAAAAAAAATCTTCTGTTCTTTTCACTTTAATTTTTCTTTGTCCCGTAGAGATATTTTGAAGGCATCTGTCTCCCATGACTGCTTTGTAATACCTTTTTTAATAATGATCAAATGTACGGAGCAAATGAACATATTCTCTTTGTTAACCTGAGATGTTCGGAATTATCGCACTATTTATTTGCACCTATTTGATGCAGCTGTACTTTCGGATGTGTGAGCAATAAATGAATTTGTACCGTTCTAATGTCATTTTCACAAACCATTTGTGTACATGTGTGTTTATTTATGTTGTGCATAATTAAAACGATTTGCCTGATAAAGAATTTAAAATTATTAGTATATGAAATATATAATATTATATATTAAAAAAAATATCTGATCCGCGGGACCAGTTTCAATTTCACCAAATGAAAATCGAAAAAGTTTAATTTGTGTCATTGCAGCCCACTAGATGGCAGCAGTCAGGCAGGCCTTGCCTTAGAATTGCGATTCTTGACGATAATTCATTATTTCCACATTACATGTGCATGTACTCTGTTATCTACTTTGAATTACATAATTGTTAAACTGAAATTACATTTTTAATTCACGACTGTAATTAATTTGACAATTCTGACCATCTTATTACAGATTTAACCATTGTTTTATATATTCCGGTTATACATAATACAACAAAATATAAGTAAACAAAGCGAAATATTAGGGTAAAAACAGTGCAAGGACAGATTGAATTCCTAGAAAAACCATCAAAACAATTGTTCATATAGTTCTTGTTTGTCTTGTATCAAGCTGAACAGGTATTAACTAGAAATATGCATCCTCACGAATGCAGGCCTGCGCCATGTGAGCGTCCTTAATGTAAGGTTTTCCGCAACCTGTGTTTTCATTCACTTATTGGCCGTTATTCATAGGTTCATTGGGACATATGTTCCCAAACAAGTGTTTGCATTCACTTATTCTGCCCATATTCCCAGGTTTAATCGGGCATATGTGACTGCACATCAGTGAATATTCCTGGAAGTCGTTCCGACATCCGGATCATGAGCCGGACCCACAACAAACTCTAATCGATTTTTCATTGGCCCATTCCCGAGGTTCCCTGAAAATTTCCAATGATTCCGCTCATGCCTGCGGGAGTTATGATTTGAACAAATACACAAACACATAAAAGGGAATGAACGCTACCATCCTAACGGAGGGAATGACATAAATTATTCCATCTTCACGGTTTTATTCAGAAAAAAATGAAGCAAATGGAACATGAATCCTATTTTCAATACGTATTGTGACTGAACGGGCCCACCGATACTAAGTTCTAATGTAAATACGTCTCAAATTGGTACGCTCCCGAGGCAGCGAGTATCTTGCGCTTCTAAAGAAGCTACTGATTTTCACGCTGCCTGATATGACCGTTTATGATGCTTTTAAACACCAGGTGGCTTGTCTGCTGAAAAAAAAACTGCTGGTGTCTAGCAGCCAATCAAATGCAAGTCAACAAACACGCGACAGGCATCAGGTTCCGCCCAGAAACGACGTGTGGGGCATTTCTCTCTAAGCCTATTGCCTGTTCAAACGGTTGCCGGGGCCTTGAGCTGTCACTCAAAACGAAATGAACAACATTAGATCCGTGTATTCCTCGCTTGGCTGGTAAACCGTTTTGTCTTCCATCACAGGGTCTCATCTGATTTGACCAAAATACAGTGCTCCCATCTGGTGTAGAGATTCAGGATACGAGGTCATAACAAACAGCGCTAACGATATAGGTAGTAGGCTTATAGGTAAAGCGCTGTGTAAAGAGCGTACAAATTGGAGGCTTAGTTCTCATACAATGACGAAGTGTTTCTCAGTGCGCTGTAAAAATTTTGATCTGATATTCGCATAACCATTAAGACAGGAATGACAACTGTTGGATTCGTCTTGATGTACCAATGGGTAAAAATCAGGAAAGGCATCGGAAATTGTTTGGAAAAAATATTCAGTATAGTAAGGTTGGAGGGATATCGAGTGAGAAAAAATTCGGAAATTTTTACTTACCTGCTTTAAGCATTCTGAGGTTTTGGGGATGGAGATAACATCAGGGAGACATCGAATCACATTTGAATACATTGGGGGCCTGGACAAGGGAAAAACGCTTGGCTCTCTCAGCAGGCGAACCAGCTTCGATCCCCGGCTAGGCTATGAGAGTCGGCTGTAGAAGCCCGTCCAAAGCCGGTGGTTTTCTCCGGGTTCTCCGGTTTCCTCCACCTCTAAACACGTTCGAACGCCACCATCTGAGCCAACTGAGTGCTAGGTTAGTTCTTATTACTATATTTGTATAATCCACGTAAATTAAATAAGTTTATAATTTATAATCTGGATATAGATTTGTAGACTTAGGTAGACATTTGTTTTCATCGAGAGTACATACAAGTGTTAACCGGATGTATTCACATATTTTCCAAATAATTTAAAATTATTATTGCAACTGGATTAACAATTGTATTTTTCATATATAGTTCCATCAAGTCAGCAAAACTGAAGTCTTTTGTCTAAACTGGGAAATACCCCACCCCAGAAAAATTATAAATTGGCCCGTATTGGCGTATTTTTTGTCTCGGCGTCCTTGAAACAATTTATTTTTTGTGGGGCGTAAGGTTTATGATCTATCAAAAAACATTCAGACAGATATAGTCTTTCAGATATAGTTAGTCAGTGGGATTAGGTCTTTGATGTAAACGGGCTGCAGCTGCTTAGAAGCTGAGTGGGTCTTTGAATGTTATCGATTTTGGGAGCATCAAATAGCAAACCCGACTCTTATGAAGTCCCTAAATAGGTTCAACCTTAATAAAGTACAACTACATCAATTAGCCGTTCTTTCATACAAGTGACAACTCATTTCATCTTTTATGACTGACGGGTTAATTAACCTTAAAGGTAATACTTTGAAAGGGTGACCCGCATGTATATGACAGGTAAAATTAACACACCTTTCAGCTTTATGGGCCCCTCTCTGTTGTCATGGTTACAGTAATCAAGAGCCCGATAACAAATTTCCATTTCTGCGCTTTTCCGCACCGGCTTTCTAAAATGAATAGTTACACAATCTTTAATGGTTACATATATTTAAAGTTAAAAAATATCACATCGTTTAGTTTCGACGATCATTAGCATTTACCGTTTGAGATTTGGCAAAGTAAACCGATTTATGACTGACTTTCTAACAACCAGTGGGTGTAAAGCAATAAAATAAAAGGCTTCTCCTTTGCGCACTCTTTATGACAAGGCCATATGCTGTACCTGTCCGAGGAAAAGGGTTTTAATATTCATTGCCTGATGGATGAGTCACAACAGAAAATTATATGTCCTGATTCGGTACGGGTAGTGTGTGAGACGCGTTATACTTCGTCCAGACAGCCCTGTCCACCCGATTTTTCGCCATATTTCTTTCGAATTTATTTTATGAGCATTTGAATTTGGACTTTTATAACAGGAGGTAGCGTGGCGATATATACTTACTGAAATAAATATAGCGAATTACATTGCGACGGTGTGTTGGCTTATCTTTGAAATGAATTTCTGTTAAAATGATGGCATTCTTTGTATTAACCACAGTAGTTTATCCCTGTGATACTAAAGAAACAAATGTGTGACGTAAAAAAAAACACCAGGTCGCGTGAAAGTGATACATAAATATATATATATATATGAAACGTGAATAAATTTTGGGGATATCTGTAAAATACTACCGAATAAGTTTCTCATTATATTAATTCTGCGGGGTGGGACAGTTGTTTCAGCTTCGTCTGTATAAAACAGTAAAGCTGTGTTTCCACTTGTCCGGACACGCTACGGATACGGACGCGGATACGGTTTGCACAGAAATATGTTAAAATAAAAGGAGTGTTTCCACATGTACGGACACGGATACGACGCTGTATGGCGAATACAGAACTCCCCTCTACAGTACCCCGTCCGGCGCCGTATCTTCCTTGGAAGATACCAGATTTGTCCGGCGCCAAATTCTTCCTTGGAAGAATGAGAATTGTGTATGTATAATCTCAGTATATAGAACTCAGGATGCTTCATCAAAATCACCTAATTTATACGAGTGTCTATCGGCGTATGCTGGTACCAGTTACAACAGGCAATAATGTATACACACTGTCACATCATACCATGAATATTTTATGTAATAAACACTAAAAGCACACCGTAGCATTGATTACCAGCTTACTGTAATATTTCTACTCGCCTTCATAATTTTAGTTTTTAAAGAAAATCCATAATAAGCTACAATTATAGGCTGTCCCTGCTGAACCCGGAAAATAACGAAACTCAATGTATAAAAGAATGGATATAAAATACATCGCGTATGATTATTTCAGCAGACGACACCATTAACCGGACACTCCTGTCCACCCAGATCGAGGCTGTGGTATATTTGCCCTCTCTCTCCATTGACTGACGGCTCGCATTACGTGCTGGGCTTGTATTGTCCAATGTCAATAAATGCCGCTCCTCTTCGATAGCAACGCATCCATTAACTGTAAATAAACATCTCCCATCAGGATACTGGAGAATTATTCAGCGAAAAGAAAAGACATGTATGTTGACTTATTAGCTTAGGTTTTAGCATGAGCTTCTTTGCAGTATCTGTGTCAGTTTTGCATTTTTCACGTTTTGTTGAGTATTTTCGTGTTTTATACAAGCAATGTATAAGTGAGCCTATCGTTTACATATACGTGTATATAGTTAACCAGCAAGTGACAGCATATTTTAAGCCTCCTTCCCCTCAGTGTGAGGCTTACTGATGTTGCTTAGGTTCTTTCTATATCCATATTTGGGTAAAAAAAAAATTGTGGGTTGATCTACTAAGGTCCCCTCGAGTGAAAAAACCATTGAAATCAAATTTTGTTTTCTTTTATTTTTCTTATTCCTGCTCATTTCCTGTTTCCGCTAGATCTCCGATATGGCTGATTCCAATTGCTGAAATATGGTGACAGTTTTAGTCCTTGGTCACAGATATGCACCTGATATAAATTTCTTACCTTGACCTAATTTCAAAGTCCGGAAACTGACAGGCCGACTGCAATTATCGCTCATTTTCGGGGGGGGGGGGGGGGGGGGTTGTTGAGGCTTCCAGTCATTGCATACATCTAGTTTCATGATTCATCATATGGTTTGATGTTGCATTATACTTCACACCATTATACTTCATACCATTATTCTTCATTACTTTATACTTCATACCATTATACTTCATTGCATTATTTTTCATACCAGGTGTGCGATTAGTTTCGCAAAAACATATCGATAATTATTTCATATTTAGTAATGTATTAGTGCAAAGATTATATTTGATCAAATTGATGCCAACAACGATTTTTTTAATAACCTAAAGTAAACACAACTATCTCTTTATATATCTGCTTATTTAACTTAATCGCAACCTTGTTTAGTAACACTAAATTTATTGAATTTATTTTCATTAAGAAATGGCCTGGATGCACAATCACAGGACGACAGGTGGTGGAAAAAATGCAATCATATTATGGACTAATTATATCTAATCAACACTGTTTAACACTCTATGCATAAATGATAAATGAGCAATGCTAAGTGTAAGGCAACACCATGAACCTTCTTAATTATAAATGTATAAAAGGCAAAACAATAATATTGTTAATCATTGGATTAAGAGAATCCAGAAGGATTATGACGAATCGATTTCCCCCGACCTGAGGTTTTATACGTCAAAATAGGTATTCTCATATTGCATTTTTTCAGGATTTTTTTTTGAGTTAATTTTTAATTAAATTAACAGAAACCCCAGAAAAAAATTACAGAAAACATTTATTACCCTGGGATGACCTGTGACGTACAAGTATACCTTGTTCACTATATCTGTAAAAGAAACAAAATCAAGTAGTATAATGCGTGTAGCTGAGTGGTATAAACATAATCGCTCGACCAAACATTGGCTGATCTAAAACAATCCCAGCTTGAAGCTTTAGATGCTGAACCGCAGCCATTTATGTCAGTCCATTCGTTAAGACTGTGTCAGTCATCCTAATACTGTTCATTTATGAATGAAGAGAGAATATATATTAAAATTCACGGTGGTACTAAACGGTTATCAGGCGACTCCTATGGGGCTACGCCTCGTTAATAACCTATAAGGGGGTAATTTTCTATATTTTCTCCCATTACCTGATGAGTTTTACATTATTATATAAAATTTCATGGAAATTGCCCGGATCTGATCATACACATGAACCGGTATTAAGCTGATGTACAAAGTCTAAAAGTACATTGGCAGGATAACCAGGATCAATCAATATAAGATCTGAACCTAACACCTGGTTAATTTTCAGAAAAAAAATAATCCTTAATATCAAAGAAGCAGAAATAACAAATCGGTAAGCACTATGTGCATTGATTATTGCATTTTCAAAACTATAGGTTATACACGTGAACGCGCTTGCAACTAAACTTGAAGATTTTTTTTTTTCATATAATCAATATGTCACATGTACGTACCTGAATAGGACTTTAAGTTAATATTAACTGAACCAGAGAATATGATTTCCTTTAATGCACGTGTGTCCACACGATTTTAATGCATAGAACTGAATGGATAAAGGCTTCAATGAAGAGACACTGAGAGTATCGACCGCTCCGTGTAAGCATCAGTGATACATTATATTCGCTTCGTAGTGTCATGTAAGAAAATTGTACCGACAAAGCCATCTGAGATGAGACGCCAAGTCTAAAGAGATAATACATTTTTTTTAAAACGAAAGAGTTCCACTCAAGGTACGGCGAATAAGAAACCTTTGATCTGTAAATTCCGATCTGTTTCTTACAATTTAGCCTTGGATATTTAGTAACACGGTATGTCTTGTTCGGCTCTTATGAAATCTAATAAAGTAAGATCACATGTAGCAATATTAATTGTCTTTTTGTCTCATACACTAGAGCTGATTTTCTCCCGTTCCATTATATAAATATTAAACCTCAGTCATATCTTGAAAGCATGGTTATATTTAGTATATAAGTTCTTATAATTAATAAAGTAAGATTAATTGTAGTGGCCGTTTAACTCTATCAGATAATACGTGTAAATACATGTGTAGAATTCTTTATGAAACGTTCGCTAATTGATGAAGCAGAACAAATAATGTCCCATCATTTATGTAGGTCCACCGGGTCGTAAATGTAAGGAACTCTAGGGATAATGTCATCAGTGAAGAGGAACAATGTCTATCGATCTCTACGTCTAACCATCAATGATACATTATATTTGCTTCGTAGTTTCCAGTGTCCCATAACGCTAATTATACCCGCTGCTAAGCAACTGAAATCGTTAGCACCAAATCTTTCTGGGTCGCCGGCTCGGATAAGGTTACCAAAGTCGTCGAGATTTAAGATCGGATGAAATTTGGTGATTTAAATTGTATGATGGACTTTGTAGAAAATATCGTTCCTTCAGTAGTTATTCCAGTTCAAAGGAATTGTAAATTGATTAACCGTGAAGGTATAAAGCAAAATAAATGATCACCTGTAGAGGATTTGGGAGCTTAGAGATGCTGTCCGCGATCTTGATAAGAAAACTAAGTGTCAAATCTAGGTGAGAAATCCCATTGGTCTTGTCACTGGCTCATGCCTAAGATATATATCCATGGATCACACTGCGCAGACTTGAACTCCGAAGAGTAACTTAAGTTTGCTCTTCAGTGTTTATGGGTGTCACAATCTGACCCCCGCAATGCACCACGGTTTCTACATACACTAGCGGCGTAGGTTAAAATGTAGTCAAGAGGGTACTGGTAATGTAGTCCATTCAAATATGTTAGATTAGAAATAATATTCACATGGGCAGTTTTGTGGTAAAGACTTCACAGAAAAAGTAATATTTTGTAAGCATACGCATGTGAAATATAAACATGTTATCTAGAAATGTAACAATTTTTTTATTTTAAAGTTTACAGTTGAGACAAGTCGGGCACAGTGCCTACCAGGAAGAGGTCCGTTTCGAGTAGAAACTGGCCGAAAGGTGACTCCATGGAATAACTAAGACGGTGCGGTCAGACAGACCTAATAGAAGTGGTTGACCTGGACTTTACCCTCTCCTTTCCATTTAGAAACTTTTAGTCGATTTAAATGATCTTTTGAATGCTAGACATTTTGTAATTTTTTTGTATCTATGGCAGTGACGCTGCTTTAGTTTAAAACAGGATCCGTGTAAATTGTAAATTTGAATATATTTTTTCATCAGACTTTAGCTATTTTTTTCAATATGCTGAAATCTTAACAAACCAGTAAACCTCTATAAGAAAAAAACACGATATAAAATGTAAATTACTCTGTTAAAATATATAAATATAAAATAAATAGATTAATTTAATTTTAATTTTGTTTTTGAAAGATTTTGTTTTTTTACTAGGTGTCATTCTCTAAGGGCTTACAGAAACATTGCAAATAGCAGTATAGCGCTACAGAAGTCTGTACATGAAGGTAACAGTATAGACACTGGTAATCTGCATTCTAAGGAATGCAAGCCTCTGATATGCTCCCTTAATCGTGTTTGCATTCACTTATTTGGCCAATATTCCCATGTTCATTGGTGCACATAGGTGACTGTGCATTTGTGAATATTCTTTTATGCCGTTCCTAAATCATGTGCGCATCCATACAAAAATCTAATCGATTCATCAATGGCCAAGTCCGAAATGTTCTGAAAATTTTATGAGATTCCGTTCATGAATGCGTGGATTATGTTTTGAACAAACACAAACACACACAAACGGGGAGGAACGCATACCCTTCTGGCGGAGGCAATAAGATTTCCATTAAATATACATTGTCTTTTATCTTATATGGTGAGTCATGAAATACACAGAGTTTTTGTTAGATTTTTTATATTAAATGTGGACCTATGAAAGACCTTTACGTATTGAATTATGTCAACGTGAATTCGAGGTATGAACAGTATGATTGGCAATCACAGAGAGTAACGGAAAAGTTTAAGCAAAGTGTCGCTCAACATGCCAAAAATTAAATGTTCATGAAACACGCTTATCCCTTCTTCGTGTACCACAAAAACCTAATATTTTCAACGTTTTTCTTTTAATTCAATGAATTTTCAGTTTTTATGTATTCATATATACGAATATTTCGAATATTCATCGAATAACCTATATGTGATATAATATTACCATGAACCCGTAACAATAAGCGGAACAGTAAGCATCCCAGAGTAATCGCAGCTTATGTTCAGTGGATGTAGAAGTCAGTAACGTAGCGACGATTAAAACCATCGATAGTCTTAAACAAAGAAATACATTGCTGAACCCAAAAACCATGCTGCCTGTAGATGCCACCTTATATGAGAAATAAAGAAATTAATAAATAAGTAATGCTCGTGTTAAACAAATAGCAACGTGACATCGGCTCATGTGGGCTGGATCTAGGGCACAGGGCTCAAACCCGGGATATTGCGAGTTCTTATCCAGCCAAAGAGCGATTTTTCATGGTCGTCATCCATGCATGCATGCAGTATTGGCGCTTGCTCTGCTATCTTAATGAGAAAACTGTGCCCCTCAGTCATGTATTTCTCACAAACTAATTAGGGGGATATATATAGATGATATATCGATTACACACCATGGACCTGCAAGTGCCGTAGTTACCTGGCCTCAGTGACACCACGATATAAATTGAAGAAGAGTGTGCCACCACCATGTCACGTTAAGATGCCTTAAGTAATCATTAAAATGCAGGTTTCCCAACGTAAAGAATTACAAGAACATACTTTACTATGGTTAGGATTAATAATGGATAGAGATAGCTTCAACAATTAATCAGATTTAAAAAAAGCAAACAGATAAATCAGAATATGTCTATATGTATAACAAAGTACAGAAATATCAAATAAAACAACAGATAAATAATGGATGTATAACTTGTTTTGCACAAATCAGCTTGTTTTTTTTACATATTATTTTTCGTTTACCTTCCCTAATGTAATGATCCCCCCCCCCCCCCCCCATTCTGTATTAATGATTGGATATGCCTCTGTTTAGGATGCAGGAAGTCAAACCAGTCCGTGTGAATATCATTTGAATCATTGTCGGAACATACAAGTAAACCTGTAAATATCTCTTTAATTGACACAGTGTTATATGACAGTCATATAAACGAGAGAACCAAGGGCGCAGGTCGAAACAATGTCTCACCATTAGTACAGACCAGCGGAACCGTAACCAGGAGATGGATGTATACCAGGCGGGCGGTGCAGGGCGGATAGCGTTCATTGATTCACAACATGCCACAGCTTCCGATAATATATATAGTGAGTATCATTTGGGAAAATGGCCCAATAACATTGAACTGATGTTGATGGCTGGATGGTAGTGCCTGCCAGTGAGATCGCAGTGCGTCTAAAGGACATTAGTGTTG
Organism: Sipunculus nudus; assembly: GCA_026874595.1. NCBI lineage: Eukaryota > Metazoa > Annelida > Sipuncula > Golfingiida > Sipunculidae > Sipunculus > Sipunculus nudus. The sequence goes on along the minus strand of CM049308.1, from coordinate 77,107,544 downwards.
GTGGACCTTGCTCTCGGTGGGCGGCAGGTAAACCTGTTCACCTGACAGTCACCGCAGCCCTGCTCCTAGTGGGGAGACAGTTTGTCGATAAATAGGATGAAGTGAGCACAGCGATCACCTGTCTGTGCGCAGGGGCACCATATTAAAATTGGAAGCTTCAGTGCGATGCTAACAAATAAAGTATTACAATGCTGAGGTTTATTGATTGAGCTGAGGACTGTCAGGGTGTGCTGCTGGGACAGCGTTTGTTGTGAATGTCCAGCAGCACCTAACATCAGGGTATGTCGACCGGGAACAGCTCTGATCTGCTGTACATCTCTACTTGGTCCACGCCCATCAGCCGGCGGGACGTTCTGTTTGACCACCACGCGCTGCCAGCTGCTGCTAATACAACGTCTTCCCCTGCTGTTGCAGCACCCGTAGTTGCTGCTATATCTCTGGCTGTTATCTTCTTGTTGGCTGCGGTCGGTAACATCTTGGTGCTTTACGTTATCATTCGCCACCTGTACTGTGGGTCTGTATCCAACGCTTTCATTGCGTCACTCGCGGTCAGTGACCTGGCCGTGACGGTCATTTGTGTTCCATTTAGTTTTGTTACCATAATTATTGGTCGCTGGGTTTTTGGTGGGACGTTCTGTTTGATAAACGGCACCTTGTACACATGGTACACATCTTGTTCCACGCTGACGCTAACATTCATCGCCGTAGACCGAGCATTTATTATTTCTAACAACCCCAAATCACCCCTGTCGCTGCCACATGCGCGACGCCTGATGGTTGTGACATGGCTGGCCACGGTACTCTTCTCGCTGCCCTGGAGGAACATTGCGCTCGGGAGTTCTACAGATGCTTTCAAGCCGGGATTTTACCATTGCATGTACGTATTTCACATAAGAAGTTCACATCAACCTTCTGCGTACAGCGCCTTATATGTAATATGCGTATATGGAGTTTCGTTTTTAACCATGATTTACTGTTGTATAGGGATTTGGAAAGGGCGGCGCGCTCAAGACCAACGGGTGCGTCCAGCATCCACTGCGCCAAACCATTTACTGTTCCATGGGGAAATACGAACAGCTAGCACCGTTCTGATCATGATAGGCTTCTGTTTCGTCTGCCGTGGTGTATATGTTATATCATCTTTGGTGCTTGCAGGACTCGGCCAGGAATACAGCCCCTCTCTTGACACATTAGCTATGTGGTTGACGCTCACCAATTCATGCCTTAACCCTATTGTTTATGCAGTTCGAAATCCTAATGTTGCTCAGTTTATGACTTTCGGTCGCCTCGGGAGGTACAAAGACCCGACTTTAACTGATCACATCCATGGGATCACCAGCCCGCCAAATTTAACTGTCGTCACGATACCGGAAGAGGAAGATGAGAAGTCGTCTGCTAAAAGAGACCGACCAAAGGAGGTCAGTGAGAATGCTGTAGATATCAGTGTCTGGGACTCCGAGGTGGGCCAACGAAGGTTGTTTGGACATCGTAAAAGTTCAGCTATATCAACACTGACAACCGCTACAGATACCACAACAGTGTGACAGTGTTTAAGACTTACGTAGGTGTCATTATTTAGTTACAAAAAATAACAAGCGTAATGAATTTAATATTAATTCCTATTAGTTATCACCAGTTACAAAAGAAACCTTACCGTGCAAAGCTCAGTGAAAAAGAAACTGGTCAATTATATTAAAAATAATATATATACAAGTTGGATACATTTTGTTAGATACCTCTGGAAGAAATAAGGGAGAATATATATATATATATATATATATATATATATATATATATTTAGTATGTGTGTGATATTGTGTATGTGTGTTTGTGCTCACCTTGTATTGGACGTGACAGTGACAGAGCAGTGTGAGAGCACTATTTGCCACACTGCATTCGTTATTCTCACTTTTTTTTTTGAAAATTCAAGCCCAGGAATATTTCGAAAACTTTATGACAAGAAAGGACTATTCATGCCATTAAATATAATCTGATTGTGGATCGTCGAAATTAGACAAGCAAAGTATTAAGCAAAATTTAATGCGGCAAAAACATAAAATACTGTAGAGAACTGTTTCCCAAACGGTTTAATCGAGGGTAAAATATGCTCTGTGCATTAGCGATGGAACTTGTTCTACAATAAACCACTCGTTTCGTGATTATAGCAGTAGTTGACTGTTATTCCTTCCATTTCCTTTAAATTTGCCTATTCCGACATGTGTAGTCTATTTTCTAAAGATAACCCGTTCGACCGTTACTAAAAAGTCAGAAAACACCGATCCGACCACATCCAGGCTGTTCGTTTTGTTTATATCCACATGGGTTAACTATGTGAAACCTAACAAAACAATCCAAACACATTCAACAAGGACATCTTGCGTCAATTCAGACGAAGACGAGTTTACATAGGGCGTTTTGTCAAATATTGACCTTTCAGCTGCTGCATATAAGTAATCAACCACGTTAGGTTAAATTGTTTTTCTGTTTGTCAACAATGGCACACGTACTGTGTTTATTATGAGAGCTTGTTTATAAACAAGCTCATACATCCATCACAGAGGGTTATTTTACCGAGGTCCTCACATAAAGTCTACAGAAAAGGTTGGCGAAAAGCTGGCTGTATAAGAAGACGACATTCCGGTACCATTTAATTCAACCTCACGCCCAGCCGACCACCCTTAACAACTATTTCAAATGTACAATGCTTTGGGCAAAATAAGTACCAGTTTTTGGTATTTTTTTTTGGGGGGGGGGGGGGATACCTGTAAATATGGGAAAATAAACAAACAAAATTTCCTTGCAGCCATGTTGAAATTCAAATCGACACCATATTTTATTATCTCCCTCGCCCCATCTCACAGTTTGACCCTTTTGCTTATGACATAGTTGGAAAGGGAAACACTGCAGCTATATGAAATTCTGGTCTCTAGGTCGCAAGGTCTATTAAACAAGGTATAGCAGGATATCATATGATATGAATGGTATTTAGTTTAAAACTAACAATAATCCAGAAGTAAACTCCTGTCGTTATGACTAAAGAGCTTATTCCATAGTCTTTGTTGAATGTTCTATATTAATTGCATAATTTAGTAGCGATTGAGCAATAATTAATGAGAGCTGAAAGACAATGCCTTATAATTTAAGTTGCCTCTTGTCGCCGGATCAATCGTATACACGAATACTTAAATTCGCTTCACAAACACTTGTAAATCTAATTTTCTTCAAAACCATATATGGAAAGGCTATTTTTTAAACAAAATAGGAGTTCAACCAATTCAACATGAGTTAATACATTTAACATCATGCACTCGAGACATGTTTTTATAATGAATAAATAAATAAAATAACACTACAGTAAACCTCCGAATTACGGACACTGACAGGACCGGACATTTTGCCCACAAGAGAGGTGCCCTTAGTAGGGAGATTTCTGGACCTACTTTCAAGGGACTGCCAATAAGTGGCCGTAAATAGGAGGTGCCCTTAATACAGAGGTGCAAGTAAGGAGAGGTTCCACTGTAATTATAAATAAATAAATATAATTAACAGTTACCAGTCGCATTAGCTGAGAATTTTAACTAGCAGTCCTCATTTCATTTGAAATGAATTGTTTAAATGTTCAGGTGTGAGTTTGTAAATATTGCCAAGATACATTTCCTAAATACGACCACACATGAAGACATGAAGACATGTACACGTAGTGAAAAGATTTTATTCGAGAATAATGTATATCCCTTTTTTCAGATTAATTTAAATCATGTCTATAAAGGAACTGATGGTCACCAGTACTGTCCATCGCAAAGATGCAGATAACATCGTAAGTTTGGACGGCCGCGTAGCGTGCTTAACATGAAGGAGCCTCCAAATATTAGGAAAGTCCGGTTAGTCATAGCAATACGTACAGAAAGATAATCCATTATATGCAGTTTTTTTTCAAGAATAAATAACACGTGATACGGAATTGATTGTTTTTTTTCTGATGAATTGGCAAAACAAATCTTCTGCAGACTTTGTTGAAAGCCAAATGTATGATGCAAATGTAAGTAACCTTTCTATTAACACGGGTAGACAGCTTGGGATCTCCCATAATCGTTGTCATAAAATGAAGTTTAAATTTAATAAAAATGTAAATATAAAAAAAAGGAAATCTAAAAAGCTAATGGCAATATTTTATATGCACGTATATATATATATATATATATATATATATATATATATATATATATATATATATAAATTTGTATAGGCTTTTAGGCTCAGAATTCTCAATCTTTTTGGCTTATAAATATTTTAACGACATTTCCATTAACATGCTTGTATGAAAAGCCTTAATGGATTTATAAGTTATTCGGGAAAGAAAGCATATGTGAGGGCACCGACGTTCCTTCGATGTGTCAGTAAGGGTGTTGATCGGTTGTTATCAAATAGCTTATATAAAAGGCAGAGGGGTGTTCCAAAATATTAGACAGATACTAGATATTATGTGGTATACAAAAAAAAATATGGATGCTGCTATTTTATCTGTGGTTTATTCTAAGGCTTTTGATTCGATTTCATTACAGTCAATGCATGTTGTGTGTCGAATGCGGGTTGGCACACTCGGTGGTTTACTATGGAGCGCGGAATACGTCAAGGTTGTTCACTCAGCTCAGTTCTATTTGTTCTCGCCTGTGAAATTTTAGCATGTAAAATCCTCCAAACTGATTCTATTAAAGATATCGAACTTCCTGATTCAAATAGACAGATAAAAATAAGTCAGTATGCAGATGATATTAACGTTTTTTAAGTGACTGTGCTTCTCTTAATAGTTGTATGGATATCTTAGAGAACTTTAAAAATGTCTCAGGTTTACGAATAAATCAATCAAAAGCAAAAGTGATGGGTATTGGTGCTTGGTCAGAAACGCTTAATATTGGAAGTTTTAGTTGTGAAAAAGAAATGAAAATACTGGGCATAATATTATCTTATGATCAACAGTTGATCAATGATAATTTAAATCAAAGGTTATGTAAGGCTCAGACAGTTGTGAAGCATTGGGAACGTCGTAGTTTGTGCTTGAGTGAAAAGGTACTCGTTGTTGAAAGTTTAATTATGTCACAATTTAGGCATTTATTTATGAATATATGTGCACCAGAGGATATAGTGAGTAAGCGTAATCATCTCATTTTTAAATTTATTTGGAAGAATAATGGTAAAGGTATAGAAAAAGTTAAAAGGAAAGTATTGATACAGGAAGTAAAAAAAAGGTGGTGTTTACATGGTGGTGGTAAACAGTGTGAAGAAAGCAGCCATCGGTGTTTGGATAAAGCGCTTAGCAAATGCACAAACTATGGGGAAATACCAAAATAGGCAATTACATCTTTATGGATACTGAATAAAACTGGTTCAAATTTACTTATATTTAAATCAAATTGCAGATATAATGAGTTGAATAATAAATGTTTAGAAATACTGAATAAATTTCCCACTTTTTATAGGCAAATGATAAAAACAGTGCATGCTTGAAGTAAAAGATTTTAAAACTCAAGTAGGTCTGAATGATGTTGTCTGGAATAATAGTTGTATAAAATATAAAGGAAAAATGTTGTATTTTGATGATTGGATAAAACAAGGTGTTTCATTTAAAACTCTATTCTTTCAAGAAAATTAAAACAACGACTAAGATACACGGAGAGATATACTTTCAATATATGGCACTGCATAATGCGATGAAGGATGTAATGGTGGTCGAGAACAGAGATACGAATGTATTTGTTTATTGAACCACGAGACATTAGGATATTATTAGTTGAAAAGTTATACACTGTACCGATTTGTTAAATTATGTGGGAAGCAAAGTTTCCTTCTGTATTTTTATTGATGTGGAAGATTGTACACAATGTATACCCAACCAGAATCTGGCTGTGTAAAATGAGTATCTGTAAGAATGATTTGTGTAAATTTTGTCAAGTTCGTGATACATTAGAACATTTCTTTATCTCTTGTAAATCAGTAGATTGTTTATGGAGAAGAATAGAGAAACAATTCAATGCAACATAAACTCCAGAGAATATTTTGTTTGGTATAAATGTGCCAGAAAAGGTGCAGAAGTTTATCTGTTTAGCTAAAGTCTGCATAAGTAGATTTAAATATGGCAGACATGCAAATTTAGAACTTTTGTATGAACAGGAATGCTGTTATAGAAATATGTGACTATTGTCAACTATCTATATTTAATATTAATAAAAAATGAATACTTATGTATATATACCTTAAAAAAAAGTAAGAGTTTTGGCAGTTATGTTTATCGTCTTTGTTAATTCAGACAGAGTTTCATGAAATGAAGAAACAAAAAATGTTTCGTTTCTAAAATGGCCTGTGGTAAAAACAAATAGGGTGTTACACTAACAGTTTTATGGTGTGACAAGAGACGAAGCAATTTTAGTACAACATGTATATTAAGTTTAATCACAGGAGACATTGAGAACGAATAAGTGTATATATGCTTTAACTTTTATTTTCAGGTGAGGAATAACGTGTTTCAGCCAGCAAACGAAAATACGGAGAGGGGATAAAATTGTACTGAAACCACTTGACGTATTGGTAAAGAAAATAGAAATAAAACCAGTCAATATTAACAGATTATATTTTAATCAAAATGACGACAAACAAACAGTGGAAGATCCTTTCTCGTTCAGCACACTTATTATCCTAACAATATGAATATTTTAACTATTACATTAACATGGTTATTTGAAATGCATCTGGAGCTTCATGGATACATTTATAAATAATAAGGAAAAAAAATAAATATATGATTACGTACCTGCTAGGGATGTCGAAATCATGCTTTATTTTTTTTCATTACCTTTTCCCTATGTATGCGTGTATTTATATACCGTAACGACGCAATGAGCGCCCCAGGCGCTCTTAAAATTGAGATTTATAAAATATTTGTATACCCCCCCCCCCCCCCGGTGCTGTTGCCAGAACACAAATCTATCCAAGAAGATTCTGGGGCCGGTGAAAACCATGCACGTTTATATCCTGCATGCCATATAAAAAAGCTACACAGACACAAAGTTTATTATAACAAATTTTAACCACCAATATACAAATGGAAATAATACAAGAACAAGTATGTTTTACTGATCCCCAAATGCCAACAGGTGTACTTGGCAAACTGAAGAACGTAACTTGTAAGTTTCAGGGTCACATCTGGTTTGATGGCAACAAGCATCTGAAATTTACATATTACAACATGTAAATTTCAGGGAAACCGTATAGCTGTTTTGCTGGCGTTCATTCATGGTATTAAAATTATTTATAAACTCTTTATACTTTTTTTATAATATAGAGACCAGAAATATCATAATTGTTATTTTCAGTGTAAAACCTGGTTTAGTTTTAAGAAGGGCCGTATATACTGGATGTACTTTAGACACCATTGTTTAAAAAGAAAAGTCACCTTATATCTAATGTATAAATAATGATGTGGTATAATGCATGAGATGATTTGATAATTACCAAAAGAGAGATAGAGACTGTACATATGAGTTTAGCCACATCAATAATGGGCTGTAGAAGCAATCTTTACCAGTTCTGCATGCATTATCATCAGCAAGATTTTGCTCATGTGGAGGCCCTCTCACATCAAGAAAAAATGTAATACCCGTTGTTCACAATCAGGAAACCATCTGCCTCCCGATTTGCGTTTCCACAATTCTGCGAATAAAATCCTATATAGAATGGACGATGAACCAAGAAGAGCATGAGGAAACGTTACACGTGCGTCTCAAGATGGCTCTTGGGCCTCCCTTGGACCTTGAACGATCATTAAGCCTCCTTTAACATTAATTACCAAACAGCATCTACAGAGGGAATTTAGGGAGTTTCACATATATATAAACAAATCATATAAAACCAAATTGAGGTAAAATAATTGTATTTTTTGTTATGTTTGGTGTATTGACACATACGCTCCTCAGAAATGGAAATAAGTAATTTCTATAATCGTTATAAACAAACTAAATCAAGGTAAAAGTCCAAAGTAAACTAGTATACCTTGTCAGAGCATTTTATTTCAAAATGACTATAAAAACATAATGGAAGTTTCTGCACTAACGATCGTTTTCAGAACGCTACGTATTCTCGGGTTATAAATGTTTAAACTCTGTCTCCAATAGTACCGTGTTGGTTTTAAATGCAACAAGAGTTTTATGGATCCAAATACACAATAAAGCCAGAATGTAAGCGAGCGCATGATCTGCCTGCAAAGAACGTGGCAGTCATGCTTCATAAATACGTTTTTTTAATTGCAGATACACAAGTGGTGACGAGACTCTACATTTTACGTGTTTGGAATCTATTTCCTTTACGTTTTTCATGAAGCAAAGAAAAGAAATTCAGATAAATGTTCCTTCATTAAAAATTGTTTCATTTTATTACTGTTATTACAAATTGATGTTAGTCTTATACTCCGTTTTAGGACCGAAATTGGCCATGCAGAGAAACTTAAGTTAAGGAGAATTAATAGATGAGCAGGTCAAAATTGCAATGATCGGGTGTCCGGGGGGGGGGGGGGGGGGGTGGAGGGTGGTGTTATACCTGCTCAGCCTTTTTGGCCGTAGGAGGGGAGACAAGTACACCGTGCATCTTAAAACTATGCATGTCCGGAGAGGGAAGAATTTAACCCGCTCCGTGTGGCATGTTAAGGAAAGCGGAGGTTAGCTAACCAGGGGGGCTTACGTGAAGGGTAGTCATTGGTAAAAATGATAATTTTTAAATAAAGCCCACTTTATGAAAAACAACCTTGAACAACTGTTTAAAAAGTACAATTATACGCATGTTTGATATATATATATATATATATATATATATGTGTGTGTGTGTGTGTGAGAGAGAGAGAGAGAGAGAGAGAGAGAGAGAGTTTTGAAAAAAGGCCAGGCAGTTTTATACTTATAATATTGTATCTAGTGACTCTAGTCTTAAACAGTAGAGGTCGTTGATGGACATTGTGACAAGGGAAGCGGAAAGAATATGTACACTCCAGACAATCAAGTATCATGCTCGGTAGAGTAAAACGTAACAGCCCAAACTATTATTTTGAGATAATATATATATATATATATATATATATATATATATATATATGTGTGTGTGTGTATATATATATGTATATATGTATATATATATATATATATATATATATATATATATATATATACACATGTATATATATGCTCCGTCCAGTCATAACATGGTAAAGGGAGACTCGAGAAAGTGAACCGACTTATTCCAGAAAAGCAAGCAGTGAAAGTTTCTGTTACATGAAGCTTTAGGTAGGAAGGAGAAAAGGGAAATAACTTTAACTGCAAGAAGTCTCAAGTTTAGGGTATACGTACCTAACCAAGATATGAAAGGAAGCAGTATATAGCTTCAACATTGCCAGATGGAAACAGAATACATCCAAGTCACTTATTCCTGCACTTTGTACCTTCCCTCGTTGAAGTAGAAGAATTTTAAAATGAGACGGGAACAAATTTATCAGGAAGGACTACCAACCTGCGGGGGAAAGATCGGAGTGGATTTCTATTTTACCACCTAAATTAATCATAAAACCAATGACAGCACTTTAAGCAGTAGCCGTACGACCGTGTGGTTTTCTTGATGGGTTAAAAGCTGTAGGGAAGACGGCGGAACTGTATCCTTATCAGAAGATAAAATGGCATGTCGTGACGAGGATTTAACATAAAGCCGGTTGGCGGGGGATTTTTTTTTCTTTTTTGACAGCCCTGGCTGTTTAGGTAAAGTTGACACCGGGTATCTTTGATACGATAAATCATGTTAGTGTCAACTTACATCTGGACTATAACAGTGTCGGAGGCTTTTGGGTACCATATGCCCGTAAAACAATTTGAGCGAAGACCTTACTGAAAAGACTCTCTAATGACCATTGATAAGGACACGTTGAATATACGTCATCTGTGTGTCTTCACTTTTCGTCAGATGCATAATAATAAACATACAGTGCAGTGTACCAGTGAACTTAATCACTAAACGATATCCCAGTCTGTCGAAGACTTGGATTTTGTGTTTAATATTTATTTTTCTAATATATTGTGGTGCGAAATACCCTTTAAGCAAGCTTCAATATTGACCCTTCACTTTAATAAAGGTAAAATAGACTTTGTCGATGTTTCAGAAACTACTGATCAACTGCTAGCATTTAAAAGGCCAACGCTTTCTTTTTGTTATTGCGGTATTATCAGTGGAGTCAATTTTTCTCCCAGTATGGAGGATGACTTGCAGACACGCACACACACACGCCCTCACACGCACACACACACACACATATATATATATTTTAACGGAACCTAATATCAACAGATCACGTATACGTGATGAACAAAAATTTGGTAATGGAGATAAAAAATCAGATTCCGCAACACTAAGCAGCGTGAGTTGTCTAGGGGAATGAACAAAGAAGTCAGTGGTCTTTTATTAACAAATAATTATAATTTATTCTTAAAACAATCCTAACATTACAATACACTAAATCAATACAATTTCACAGTATAACAACAGTACAACAGCAAATCAATACAAGTATATACATAAAATGTACAGTACCTGGATACCACCACTGCCACAGTGACAACAAGTCCCTTATAACGTACAACCCAGATGAACAGTTCACATAAATCTTCTCAGAGAACAACAGTCCAGTTCATTCACAAAATCAATCCGTTGTTATCCCAAAGTGAAGTTCCTGCTATAATCCCGAAAGCAAACTGAAGACTATATAAGGTCCACAACTGACTTACACGCCTCTGTGTCCGCTGAAATATTTCTCTCTTTCCCCCTGTCGGCTCTAAAACACAGCCCCTATTTATAGCTTCTCATCTCAAGCCAAGAACTTTCCATTTCCCGAACAATCTAAAGAACAATACCTGATACACAGTACACACGCGTTACAGGAAACATCTAGAACAACATCGCTGTGTTTCTACATATCAGGGTTCACACGTGGGCCGGCCCGGCTCGGCCAGGCGATGCTGTCATGGCAACGAGCTATGCGTGCTAGACGAACCAAATGTCAACAACACATGGAACATCTCTGCACACAGACATCTATAACAATATATATACATATCCCTTTTTTGGTGTGTATATATATACTTAATCACATTTCAAATATATTACAATTAATTATAAGGTTTTAGAAAATAAGCTAATTTGGTTCAAGTTAATTCTAAACCAGGTTTAGATATAATATTTCTCAGTAAACTCAAGAATGGAACCAAATCTATAACTCTATTTATTAATACATTTCATTTGCAATATATAAATATAATTTTCTGATTAGTAGGGGGATGATTACATTGACCATCCCCTTTTGCCAAAAAGCGGGGGGGGGGATAATCCCCCATACCCCTATATCGACGCCCCTGTGTATTATTATATTATATAAAATATAAAATTCCGTAGTCGATAGGACTGTATAGTACCCGTTGGTACAGTGAAAGTTCTATACGGAAGCTTCAATAAATGATGACGGATCAGATTCGTCAGTCAGGAGGTGCTAATGAGTAGTGAGACTGGGACCAAACATGTCACGTGATACCCTGCAAGCTAAGATCGCTCGTTATTTCTGCGACAACGCGTGTCCATCCTAGCGCCGGGGCTCCGTTCAAACAACGAATCTAAAGGCGGCCAAGCCCTGCTCGTATAAAGGAATAAATACATGATGTATGCCCAGCACTCGTTCAATAACTCAAGGAGAACAGCCCTAAAGGGACAGTCCTGCTGTTTGATGGTATAGCCTATTAACTACGCATCTTCCGTAGTGATGTACGGATGTTTGGAGATATCAACCCCGCACTAATGAGTCGATGGTCCGTGTCACGTGTCTGAATAACGATTTTGGGGCACGTAGCAAAGCTATTCATCATATACGTGTTTAGCCAGTGACAACCGAAGAAACGTTAGTGGATTCCTGCCCTAAGCCATACCTGTCTCTGATAACCATTACAAATAATGATCGGTCGGACACATTTATGTAACACAAAAAAATATGATTTACCTGTCCTTTACAATTCTTTCTCAACCAGAGTAAGATAGATCCACCATAATGTCACTAAAACATGCGGGTCCTTGAATATCATCAGCTCTGTAATAAATTGCTTTGAAGCATAGGAATTTTTGTCATTTATTCAAAGATATCAATATATTCCTCCGAGTTCAGTCCTTGACATTGTTGGTTGTAATGCATTCTGTCTAATATGTCCCTGAGAATGAATCATCTGTATTTTCCCAGTCTACCATTGTACATCACAATACAGGGACTAACATCTGTTTATAAATGAATTCTTTTGATCTCTGTGGAATTATAGTTTTTTGCTCTTGCTCCTACCAAACATCCGATCAAGTATATAAATATAAGATAACCACAGATATAAAACTTGACAGATTATTTGGTGCACACTGAATTAAGTTTTGCTCGATAAATACATCTACATACTACCATGTCTGTGGCTACGCTTCCACAGACCTTGATTCCTCGATTCTGATGTCTATTTCATGAATAATGAATACGGGATTAGAACCAAGCAAATAATATATAGAATACCTGTGACTATAAGGCATGTATTATTTGTTTTTGATTTTCGATATGATTGAAAAACTTCAAATTTTACTAAAACGCTTTGCTCGTATGATGTACTCTTGTACATGTTCATAAAGTTTATTACTGGTTGTTGTCACAAGCATGCCAACTCAATAGAGCAAAACAGTAGGTTTTTTTTTCTTTGTTTGCGATTCTTATATTAGTTGATGACCATATACATTTTTGTTTTCATAAAAATTAGGAACTAACCAAACTATGTAGAATGGTCCAAATCTAAGAGTCATACGCTAAAAAGTACACAAGATCATGAACTCTCTGAGTGTTTGAAATGGGGATCCTGCAGTAACTCATGACCCGGTACAGATCGACCAAGGCTGCATTTATTTGAATGCCCTCCAGCTTTTAAGTTTGGCAATACAATATTCAAATACCTGACAGTCATTCCCCCCCCCCGAAAATCCTGGCTACACCCCTGCATGCTTGCTATTTAGAGGATATTGCAATGAAACAAACCTTCAAAATTCAGGAACAAGTATTTTATCCAAACAAACTTATTATTAAAAAAAAAATCCCGCCTCCCCCGATATTAAACGATGCAGACATGTAAGTTAGGCCAAAAAAAAGTATGGTTCTCAGGCACCGACCGCGTCAATTTTAACCCCCCGATTAAAAAAATTATTTTGATTTCATCTGACAGGTTAAAAAAAAATCGCCCGCCCGCACTGATTTAAAAAAAAAGTGCCTGAGAACCATACCTTTTTTTCTGGCCTTGCCAGTGACAATCATGTATAGTGTACCATTGATAAAAGTGAAACTCATAGGCATAAAAATGATTATTCAATCTTTAAAACAAAACTTTAAATTTTAGAACAGCAAAAATAAACAATTACAACTGCACATTACCATTTAGAGCTGCACAAAAAGGGAGTCAACTGCACGTTAGAATATGGGTTTCACCTGTCTAACCTCGGCTTTGTGTGAAAAAGCCATTTCACACTTCATCAAAAAATATATATTTTAAAAAGTACGCTGTGGGAGCTTTGTCCCTAGCCTCTATGTAAAGAGAGGAGTCTAGGGGCAGGCCCAACAGGGCCTCCGTCCAGCCGCGTTGATCTCTAACGTTCTTCTTAAACACAGCAGGATGCGAGACTGTATTTATTTTACCCATATAACACATCTACAAAATCCCTGAAGCCTCTTTGTACAATTTTGAAAATAAATTCTGAAATTACACTTTTTTACTTGAGCGTTTGTTGTTTCTGCAGTCAAACAAGGCCCAGAAATCAGCGCTTGAGTATCTCATTTTCTCATAAAACTTGTTTGTGAACACTATATATGTTCTCTCCCTAAATGTTGAATTACTTGTTATTGATTATCAAAAGACGTTTAAAACTGAATCCGTCATGACAAATCACACTAGGCTACTTTAATTGCTGTTGAACCTAGTGGTGGGCAGATCATCGAGTTTTCTCGAAAGTCAGTCGGTTTGCTGCAACTTTCAAGCGCTCGATTACGAAAGCAAACTATCGATTACATCATACTCGTGATTGTTTTCACCAGAATTTCTTTAAGTTATAGTAAAAAATTACTCTTCCATTTATTTACAACATTCCGCGCTTCATATAATGAGTCTGTGTTCCCAAATAACCTAAGTATATAACTAAGTATGACACGGTAGATGAGAGAATTAATGGAGGACTTATTAAACCTATGTGAACTGGCAGGGAGCTGCAGAATTAGCGGAGAGTATTCTAACTAGATGTTCATTGCAAAATATGGGCGGTATGGCGTTAAAATGCTCCATAATGCTCCAGGTGTATGCCAATTTTGCAAGATTCTCTTAGAAATAATCTCCTCAACTGATGTCAGGTGCCGCTGCCGCAGGAGTTATTATATTTTTTTAGCTTTCAATTACTTATTTTTTAATTTTTACCAAAAATTATATGGCCTGTAATTTTTCTGGCAGGCCTGTGTATGCATGTCGGCAGTCATCATAATTGCTATAAAATGAAAGCCCTGGTAGTGAAGTTAAAATGATACGCGGGAGTATTCATGAGGGCCAGCAAGTGGATGTCCTGGACTGTGGTTTAATTGATTACTATAATTATTTAAAATGAAACTTTGAATAACATATCTTAGTGATAAAAGGAAAATATAAAAAAGGCAAAAACGTCTTTTCGTAAGGTAGAATTACTAAGACATGCGGGCTGGGTTAAGAGAGTACAGTTTCACAGATAATTACACATTTCTTTATATTTGTCTGAAACGATTAATAACCGATCATCGATCGGTTTGCCCAAACCGATGATCGATTATAAAAAAAGAACCGACTCCAACCACTAGATGAATCCTGCTAACTTCAGTTCTTTTATGAACTCTAAATACTTATTGCATGTATTTCCTCTACAGTACTTATAGCTTATCCCATATAGCGTTGCCCTGAAAGGATATACAAATAAACATTTCTTGATTAAACCAATTTTGTAGTCTCATGAGGTAACAGTGATAAGCTGATTTCACGACAGTAATAATTAATAGGTGTTTTTGTACTTTCAGAAAATTTTTCATTATTGTTAGAAGTGCAAATAATGCTGTTAGTTTCCTTTCTTATTGTACAAGCTAATCACGAGGGGGCGCCAGAGTATCGTTGACTAACAAAACTCGACAGTATTTTCTTCAGTAGATTCAATCCTACTTATTTGAGATAGTAAATATTTTCCTCATATATGACTAAAGGTTGGGTATTCTGGTTCTATGCTGTGGCACGGGAGGCAAAGTATAATCTAGAAATCTAAATTCAAAGGAATAAAACTTGAAAGCCTATTGTGGCATGCTCCCAAAACCGTGTTTCCATTCACGTATTCGGCCCATATTCCAAAGTTCATTCGTGCATAGGTGACTGTTCATTTGTGAATATTCAATTTTAATGTTCCTGATTCCGGATCATGTGCCGGATCTACACCAAATTCTTTTCGATTTCCTCCTGGGCCCATTCCCGAACGCCCTAAAAATATTCTGAGATTCCGTTAATGACTTCTTGAGTTATGTTGTGGACAAATACACCAACACATACACACAAACACATACAAACAAACACATACACGAACGGGGATTAACGCATACCCTGCTGGCGGAGGCAATACAACCCTTCTATATAGGTTAATGTTTAAGGACTGAAAATTAAGGGAAGACTTCAATTTTCACGTCAGTGAGATGATGTAAGAGGGGACGAGAGTGATTGAAAATGTTTCGGTTCGCTGTTTGTTATAAGAAGAACTGTCACACGTATTGGTTTTAGCGGATAATATCTTCATGAAGCAGCCTGTGACGTGTAATCCATTAATTTTTAAAGGAACACTTATACATTGTGGATGTTTATAATAGGCCAGATAAAGCATGAACTGTACAACAGGATGGACTTTAATAAATAAACGTTATAGCACCTATGCATTTGTCGTGTTGAGTTATAACCGAACCGACACACTCTCGAATGGCTTCATATATACAGTTTTAATGTAACACCGTCCGTGACTAGTGATTTTTGTTATGGAATACGGAACAGGTGCCAACCTTTTTTGCAGCACTGGCGATATCTGTGGGAAGCTGAGTTAAAATAAGGTGCAATAAATATCATATATTGCTATATATCATGTAACGATGGTAGAAAAAAATCCACCTTACTTTTAACGGTTTGGAATCCTGTAATATTCTTTAAGTTGTATCCTACATCTATCAATACAGACAACTTATCAGCCTGCAGCATACAACCTGTCAATCACTGTAGTATGTTCCACCAGTGTCGAATCAAAATCACGGTCCTTTCTATTGGAAACTAAATGTTTCATTACTGTATGATGCAGATTATATATTACTGATACAAAATAACATAAAGCACTTGAGGACAAAGCAAAAGAAATATTTAAACGATCAGCAGTGGTGGGAATATTTTAAATTCAAAATTAGAGAATCAAAGGAAAAAAGAGGAAAGAAAGATCGGATCTAATTACCCTGGAAGAGAAATTAGCGGGAGCCAAAAACAATTTAAATAGAAATGACCAGTCCAGCCAAGTTTATATGATATATCTTAACAAAAACCTGAAGAGTATTATGCACGTGTTGCAGACGGACAAATTATTAGATCAAGAGTCCAATGGTTTGAGGGAGAACGTTGTACAAAATATTTCTTCAGTTAAGAAAAAAGAAACAAGAATAAATCAATTATAAAGAAAATAATCGCAATGGGGATGGAGTTAAGTTCACCGAAAGAAATTATGGATGAAATCAAATCCTTTTACCAAATGAAATATTCACGGACGACTAACATAAGTGCATGATTCAGATTTTCTCAAATTTCTTATCCAAACTAAAGATCCCGACATTATCAGTCCCTGAGGCTCGTATTTGCGATGCCGCAATGCCAAAAGGATATACTAGAAGCGTTAAAGGAAATGGAAAGTAATATACACCAGGTAACGACGGTCTACCTAAAGAGTTCTATATAACTTTTTTGATCTTCTGGTTGATGACTTATTATCGTGTTTGAACAGCGGTATATCTAACGGATCATTAACAGCCAGTCAAAGACAAGCTGTAATTAAAATCATAGAAAAAAAGGGAAAAAGATGACAGATGTATGTCGTCATGGAGACCAATGAGTTTGGTTAATGTCGATGTTGAAATTATAATTAAAATATTAGTTAATAGATTACAGAAAATTTCACTAAAATTAATTGGCGAGGGACAGACTGCATTTTTATATATATATATATATATATATAAAAACAGGAAAATATCGAATACCTCTCATCTCATTAATAATATATTAGATTACTCTTTGAATTTTAGGTACAAAGCAATTATGTTAGCCGTTGATTTTGCAGCGGCTTTCGATTTGATTGATTATGTGTTTTTATATACCACCCTTAAAAGTTTTGAATTTGGTGATATCTCCCCTGGGTACGAATATAACACACAAATTCGAAATTAAATGCGAAATTAAAATGAGTTTATTTGCTGATGATACCACTTTTTTCTGAAAGACCTTCATTTTATGAATGCTGCTCTTGAATTACTGGAGGATTTCAGCAATGTGTCCTCAGTAAAAATAAATTATGAGAAAAGTGAGTATGCACACATTGTCAGAAGAGAGATCAAATAAAACCATTGATATTATATATGTGGATCTACATAATGAGGCAATAAAAATACTTGGAATACATTTTACATATAACGAGAAAATTGTCATATGAATTAAATTTTGAAAGTGTGTATGAGAAGATGAAAACGGTATTATACACCTGTAGAAAGAGAGCCTTGGCAATTTTTGGAAGAAACACACTGTTAAAATCAGTTGGTATATACAACATTTTTTATGTTCTAAATATTGTAGAGCCACCAAAAGAATTCATTAAAAAAATCAAAAGTTGCATCGTTGATTTTATATGGTTTTGAAGAAAACCAAAAATATTAATTCATGATATGAAAAGAGGAGGTTTAAAATTACCTGATATAGAAAAAATATTAAATAGTCAGAGAATTATGCGGATTTGCAGATTGAAGAATTTAACAAACTCAAATTTTGCTTCAATCCCAAATTTGTATTTCAGAAATATCGGGGGCATAGAAAATCTTGGTGCAAATTTCGATCCGGAATTAACAATATACAAAATTTTATTGTGATTGTTTGAAGTGATGGGCTTATTTTACTTCAAAATGCCCAAAAAGAGTTGTAGATATATGTTTTCAGCAGCTATGGAACAATAAATATATTCAGGTTCGAGGTAAGACGGTTTATAACAAATTTATGAATGAACTTGGTAAAAAAATATATATTCCAATTGTTTAAAAATAATGGAGCTAAAAGACGATCAGCAGATATTTTACCGCCTGGTTCAAAATATTACAATAAATGTTATATTCACTACCTATCTATTATGCATGCGATACCGACGGAATGTAAATGTGTGATAAAGAATAACAAAATACCAGAAAAAGCAGATGAAATTGATGTAACGGGGATTTTTTTCCTTAGAAGAAGTGGTTACAGATGCCAGAAATTAAGATTTTAAATGGCTGTATGGAAAACTGTGCCAGAATAAAGTGTGTGATCCACCAAATAAAGTAGAAAGTATGTTAAACCAAAACACCATGTGGAAACAAGCAGTTAATCATGTTTATTCTGCCACGCCTGATATGTATTTAAGACAATTCCACTACAGGATTCTTCTAAATATTTTATCGGTAAACGAAATATTGTATGAATAGAAAATAATAGACACAAATAAATGCTCGTATTCAAATGAAGAAGAGACGATCACACATATATTGTGTAAATGCACTGTGAGTCTTTCGTTCTATAACCAGATAAATGAATTGGTTGTAAATACTGGAGTTGAGATGCCAGATATGTGCAATTCGTTAATTTTACAGGTTGTGCAGAACACTTTTAAGATTAAAAGCCTTATTGGCACGTTGCTGTTAATTTATAAGTTTGTGATATTCAACTATCGAAAGACGTGAACACTCCAACTTTACAAATGTTTAAGAAGCACGTACAAAAGTGGTAATGTTTGAGCGTAAGGTGGCAGAGAACAAAAATGTTATGCAAAATCATCTGTATAAATGGAACAAAATCCTTTTAAACCTAATCACTTGAATACCTTCCAACTGCTCAATGTCGTGGTTTAAATACCCATTTGTATTTTATTGTGTTCATATTCGCTTGAAAAATGTTAGCGTCAAGTTGAAGTTGAGTTGCATATTCCATTATTATCCTAGACATTAAGGTTTAATGTTAATTTTGTAAATATATATTGTGTGTAAATTGTGAGTTTATTCAATTACATGTTACTGATATCATATTACGTACCGAACCCTGCATGTAAGACCTTTTGTAACGTTATATATTTCATAAATTCATGTTATGTCGAGGATGAAAAGAAAATCATTGGGAAAAAAAGAGAAAAATATTCTGATATAATTATCTGGAACTTAAATGTTACCACACAAT
This sequence comes from Sipunculus nudus, assembly GCA_026874595.1. Lineage (NCBI taxonomy): Eukaryota > Metazoa > Annelida > Sipuncula > Golfingiida > Sipunculidae > Sipunculus > Sipunculus nudus. The sequence goes on along the minus strand of CM049308.1, from coordinate 77,087,928 downwards.
TTGACACTGAAGCTGATGAAGGAGCAGAGACTCAATAAAAGATGTAAAACAATATAACAAAAACCAGCATTTACATTTTGCATCCTTCTGTTTCTTCTGGATTTATTGGCAAAGTGACATGGCCTCTGTCATGAGACAGCAGCCTAACTATGACAGTTACTTTTTTTTAGAATATTTTTGATACTCTATAACCAATCAGCAGCGTTTAAATGTATTTGTTAGAGCATGTGACCAATGACCTTGGCCTTCATCAGTTTGGTTGAGATGTTGTAAAAAATAAACAGTTTTCCCTATATATTGATTTGAATGAATTACAAAAATATTTTAAAAGGCATGGTGTTGGTTTCATTCTAGTTAATCAGGTGCAGCTTACTTTCTGGACCTGATCCGTGAGTTTAAGATTAACAAATTCCAATCGGCGCCCCACTGTTGAACAGAGTACAGAAAATAAAACGCACGATGCTGGTTCATTTGACCCAAACACAGTAGAAAATCATTGCGCGAAATGCGAATCCTCGTAATAAATGTGTATAAACTGTATGTATTTTCACGAGCTTGAGAAATTGTCTTGTGCATGTGGGAATGATACAGTTTTGTTGCATATAGGCTATTGCGAAAAGGGAACGTATTCATTGCCATTCGGAAATCCTCGCGTGATCTTCGAGTATTCTCGGTAGTCACTCGAGATTTAGAATACGAATCCGACCGATTCGGAACACCTCGCCGACGTTTGCCGATAAGGACCCAGCGTCACATCGTGATTTATAAATGGGAACCGCGTGATGCCACGTGGCCTGATCACGTCCTTAAGAACATTTATGACGTCACTTACGTATCTGGTTTGTTCAGGGTCACGAATTCATTCGGTGTGTACTTACACAATCCGGTTGATCTTCAGCTGTTTATGCGAAACTTTGGATACGCCGAAAGGCGAAGTGTCAAGATAATTTGCAATAATGATAATATCATTTTTTAAAGTGTTTCACCTTTTTGTGTGGGCCGTAGGAACTGCATATGACAGCTCAAAGGAAGATGCGGAGGAGGAATAGGGGAGGCGATATCTCACTATGGAAAAGACTGTGCTAAGGTAATTATAAACCCTATCACTAAAGTCCGTTTCACCACCTGTTGTCCACCTGTTTTTTTGTACATGATTTACTTAAAAGTTTATATTTTTCAATAATTTCCAAGAAAACAACATATGGAAGTGACAACCTAATATGGGAATTACGGATCTTATAATAAATCCCCTGTTTATGTTTTACAACATTTTAATCTCTTCACCATGATCTGGCAGATACGATGTGTCCCTCCATAAGTTGCCATCTTTGTTTTGGCTGGATATATTTTTTAGAGTGTTTACATGAGATCATCCAATCAGAAACTGTCAGTTGAGGCTGTTTTTGCATGTGACCAATGACCTTGACCGCCATAAGTGGGTCTGATATGTTGTAAAATGTAGACTGATTTCTCATATTTTCAAATAATTCTGTGTCTTAAATAAGGTGTTAGGTAGGTATTTATTTACCTTGTTGAAAATTAGGTCCTAAATCCTCTATTCTACACTACAATTGTTTCCCTTGAAATATAACTATTAAAAATTTTCATAGCAAAAAACGGGTGGACATAAGAGGATGAAATGGACTATAGTATGTCTTTGGTTCAGGCACTTGACACAATAAAGAGAGTGTATTGAGGTGTGTGTGTGTGGGGGGGGGGGGGGGGGGGGCTCGGTATAAGCCCAAATATTTTTATACGTTATATATGCAATTATTTTCCCGCTTATGGTAATTTCAAATTTTGATTGCAAAGTTTATTTTTAGCGAACCTGTGAGCTTATGCGATGGCGCAGCGTCGTCCGTCCGCCTTCCCCCGTCGTCCCGACAGTATAGTTGAAGTAGCGTAATTGAATCCATGATGTTCTTATATTCAAATAACATTTTGAATGAAAAAACGATGTATGATTATGCCTATACCCGAGTAATAGAAACGTCTCACCACTGCTTCTTTTTATTGTTTACACGTGTATCTATTTAATATTCTTGATCATGGGTGCATGTCATGTTGCTAGAAAGATTTGACTGGCTTGGAACATAAATCCCATAATATGAACATGGCTGTGCTGATTGTGTTTAAGTTAATAAAAGAGCTATTTATTTCGAATTTATATATTAATTCTGGACACTATTGAATAAGGTAATGTGTTTTTTACAATATATATTAAATATACTATATATTACTCTTTTTATTCAGGAAAGGCGTTAAACAATAACTTGACAACAATATATGAATGTCGTTGTGTACATTATAAAAGTTAGGTAATTTTTGTTACTTTCCCCGTATATTATTATCAAAATATTGATTCCTACCTTACATATCCCTTAGTCTAATACAATATAACATCCATTTATTATAATTGTATCGTTATTTAATGAATAAATGTGATATGGCAGTATCATATCCTTTGAAAAAAAACGCTTAAATGTCCGATTACCATTATTACTTTACAAACATTTCGTAGCGTCCCGCTTCCTTTGCATGGTAACCATATACGTAACCAGTACAGAACTAATAAAATTTAACTTAAAGCACCGGTAACTGTTATATCCTTTGGGACATTTAAGACAAATAATTATATTTTCCTTTATCGTTTGCTTTAATAAAATCTTACTCTGTTGTCAAAACACATTTAATTTCTCTTCAGACATACCGACAGACGATGTCTCTCCGCCGAGTCGTCTTCCACGAGGCAATGTCCAGCCCTATGTTCTCTGGTTTACCTGACGGTCCACGGTTCAGGTTTCTCACTGATTCAAACAGCTGTTTGATCCAGGATGGGACTATGGTAGCTATGGAGATGATGGATTTTCACTTTGAAGACTACACCGCCGGCAACTTGAAAGCTGGATGGTCCCCTAGATTGTCAGGATCTAACGGGACTTCAAACTTGCTTTTGTGCGGTGCATATTCGTCCTTTCTCTCTCTCTCTCTCTCTCTCTCTCTCTCTCTCTCTCTCTCTCTCTCTCTCTCTCCGGCCTCCTCCATTCTGGACGGGAGTCTGACCGGGTCCGGGGACCTGTTCCGTAGACATGAAGGTCTCCTAGGCTTTGAAGGCTGGCTTTGTCACTTGGAGACAATGGCACTGGTGACAAAGAAGATTATGATGTGGACTCGCTGATTTAAATCTCGTCTCAAAGAAGGTATTAAAAACGTTCACCTCAGATCATCTGCACAGGGAACACCCGTCCGATAGCAAAGCAACGTCGCGATGACGACAAGACGTGTGTCAATTAGTCTCTGATAAAACTCTTTTTAACAAGTGGGAAATCAGAAAAATTAAGGAAAAGTTACATGCTTTGAATGGAAAACCATCCGGAGGGGCTTTTAATAAAGTCTTAGAAGTCTACAACAGATACATGAATACAAGTACTGGCAATTAAATTCGACTTTGCGCCAAGCGTGACGACTTCGCTATCCAGCTGCTAACGTCAACAATCTACAATACCGGTACTGTATCCCAGCTTTGCACTAACGCATTACTACTGTATGTGACAATCCAAACAACACTATATGACCGACAAACGGAAGCATGACGCGACACATGATTTGTGATAACTCAATACTAGACGAGAATAAAGAAAGGAAAACTTGAAATGAAGAAAAGCCAGAGAGAGGAGGCAAACCCTTTCATGGAAGGATTCTACCAAGCCCTGACATCGGAGCGTACAATAGACTTTATGCGTGCGAACCTGATGGATTCTCTATTGAAGCGTTCCAAAGGAAAGGTTATGGACATGCTTACGGCATTAATAGAAAAAAAAATAAATAAAAATTACAGAAACAGAAAAGGAGGTTGCCAATATACAGGATAAACTGCCAATATACAGAATAAATTCATCACGTTCGAAGATAAATTAAAAAAAACAATTAAAGAGAACAATTTATTCATTTAAGGACCAAAGGGAGAAAACAACGTATGCATACGAGAAATAAGATAAATTTTATAAACAATAAACTAAAAGTAAAGATAGGAAACCAAGAAATATGCAACGTTTTTAGAATTGATCAAAAACAAAAATTGACTGTGCCGAAACAATTAAAAAAATATTACTGAAAACAGTCGCATAAATGAGGACTTGACAGAAAAAAACAATGTCTGTTTTATGGAGGCAGACAACTTCAGGAAGAATTCATTTATTGCGGGCAAGAGACTGCGATGTATTCTTTCAAATAGATAAATTTACCAGCCAGTGCACATCAAGGTCAAGGAAGGTCTTGAATATTTTACGAACACCCTGCACATATCGACGCGATCAGCTACGGCTGAAAATCAAAGAAATGGAGCAAATGTGTAGACACCTATAAAAAGACATCGGAAAATAAGCCGAGTCGTTATTAAATTTCACCTTTGATAGCCCAGCCACAACAGCCAATGAAAATACGCGAAAGATACTGCTTCACACAAATAAAATCGCCCTTCCGCCAAAGGTCGTTTCTACTCGAAACAAATCTCTTCTGTTTGGGCACTGTTGGATGCATGGCCGGGACTACTTGTCCTAGCTTTCAAACTTTAAAATCAAAGTTAGTTACATTTCAAGGAATCACCTTCATTTTACATTCCACATGCACAAGCTTGCAAAATATTACCTTTAAAATCCCTCATTGTACGGAACCACATCTCTGCAAAACGGTAATCTGATCCGGAGCATGATAAACTTGATATTGTGTATTTTGAATTGCTGCTCCAGCCTTATCAAATAGTTATTTGTTCAATTTACAATGTATCAGTTAAATCATAGGACTTCATATTGGAATGTTTTGACACATTACAGTTATTGGCCAATACCCAATTAGTAATTTTAGGAGACTTTCATGACGACTTAACTAAGTATAAATCAACGCTTTAAAATATCTTATTGAAAAATAACCTTAATCACCACATCAATTCTGCTACTAGAGTAACTCAAAACTCTTGCTCAATAATTGATCATGCAAAAAAAACTTTTACTGATCATATTTCTGCATCAGGTACTGTCCCTATTAATTATAGTGATCATAAGGCAATATACCAAAATCTAACCTGAGGCAAAATATACCAAAGAGAATAGAATTTAATAAACCAGAATATCAAAACCTATATCGTTTGCTTAAAAAAAATCTTACTCTGTTGTCAAAATGCATTTAATTTCTCTTCAGACACCCCGACAGACGATGCCTCTCCGCCGAGTCGTCTTCCAGCCCTCTGTTCTCTGGTTTACCTGACGGTCCACGGTTCAGGTTTCTCACTGATTCAAACAGCTGTTTGATCCAGGATGGGACTATGGTAGCTATGGAGATGATGGATTTTCACTTTGAAGACTTCACCGCCGGCAACTTGAAAGCTGGATGGTCCCCTAGGTTGTCAGGATCTATCGGGACTCCAAACTTGCTTTTGTGCGGTGCATATTCGTCCTCTCTCTCTCTCTCTCTCTCTCTCTCTCTCTCTCTCTCTCTCTCTCTCTCTCTGGCCACCTCCATTCTGGACGGGAGTCTGACCGGGTCCGGGAACCTGTTCCGTAGACATGAAGGTCTCCTAGGCTTTGGAGGGTTGGCTTTGTCACTTGGAGACAATGGCACTGATGACAATGAATATTATGATGTGGAATCGCTGATTAAATCTCTTCTCTCAGAAGGTATTAAAACGCTCACCTCAGATCATCTGAGTGTTTTGACACATTACAGTTATTGGCCAATACCAAATTAGTAATTTTAGGAAACTTACATGACGACTTACTTAAGTATAAATCAAAGCTTAAAAATATCTTATTAGAAAATAACCTTAATCACCACATCAATTCTGCTACTAGAGTAACTCAAAACTCTTGCTCAATAATTGATCATGCAAAAAAAACTTTTACTGATCATATTTCTGCATCAGGTACTGTCCCTATTAATTACAGTGATCATAAGGCAATATACCAAAATCTAACCTGAGGCAAAATATACCAAAGAAAATAGAATTTAATAAACCAGAATATCAAAATAGCGATTATGAACAATTAAAAGACAACTCAGAAAAATAAACTGGGATATTCTTTTGAGCTCTGGGCCTTCACATCAATCATACACAAGTTTGTTAACATAACAAAACCCACAAAACATGTTAAAGTCCGAACAAGAGACAAACCTTGGTTTAACCGTGAATTGAAAATAACAAGAATGAAAATACTTAGACTACGAAAATTGTCTCAGAGATCTGAAAAACACCAAGACTGGGAAAAATTAAAAGAAGGAAATAAACTATGTCAATACGTGAAGCAAACTACCATTATAAACAAGCTGACCATCCAGTTAACAACATTAGGACTCTATACAAAGTTGTGGAAAAATTGGAAATGTGAAAAAATGTATACAAAATTATGAATTTAAAGGATTAAGTGCTGACCATGTTCCACCCTTTTTTACTGAATCAGGAAATATCCACAGTGATTCTCTTGAGAAAGCCAATTTACAAAATATATTGTTCACAGAACAAACTAATGTCGGAGATGAAAATACTTCAACTCCTTTGCCACCGAAATTTCATTCAAACAAATTACAATTTGTATTAATTAATAATAAATGAAGTGTACGATATCATAAAGATAATGGACAAAAACAAGTCACCAGGCCCAGATAACATATCTCCTTATGTACCAAAGGAATATGCCCGCGAACTGTGTTATCCTCTATGTAGACTATTTAATTTTTCATTAGAGATTAAAGTTCAGTGGAACTCCAATTCATGAAAAAAACAAGCCTTATCAATAATAAGCCAGGATAATACTTTTAATTCCACCAGGTGATATAGTGGATCTTTACAATTCAATATATCGGTCACTTGACGATAATAAAGTATTGGGAGCTGTTTTCCTCGATATAAGTAAAGCATTTGACAAAGTATGGATAAGAGGTTTATGTAAATTACATTTTGCAGAAATCAGCGGTAAATTACTTAAATGGATAATATCTAACAAATAGGGACCAGGGAGTAAGAGCAGAAAATGAGTATTCAGACTGGGGATCCACAAAAGGAGGGGTACCATAAGGCTCTATCCATAGGCCCCTCCTATTTTTAGTATCCATTAATGACCTCGTTAACATTACTACTTGTGACATCAAATTATTTGCAGATGTCACCACGGTGAAATTCCAACACGTGCTGCGAAATTACTTATCAAAGATATGAGTAGATCCACGCTTTGTTATTTTCAACGCCAACAAAACTAATTCCATCTTATTTAGTCGTAAAAGAAATATAGTAAACCAACCTTCCTTATTTCTAGGAAATACTAAACTTTAATAAGTTCATCAGCACAAACATTTAGGTATGTTATTCAGTCATAACTGTCTGTGGAACAAACACATTAACGAAATTGTACAAAAGGCAAATCAATTATAATTTTTTAAAAATATTTAAATAAATGAAATGGTACCTGGATAGAAATTCCATTCATCAAATGTGCTTACATTAGACCCTAATTCGAATATGGAACCATTGCGTGGAACTGGTAATGCACTATCAGATAAACTTAAGAAAGTCGCTTGCCGCAGCAAGAGTTTTAACTGGTGGAACGAAAAGTTACTATGTCAAGAAACTTGTTTAGATATATTAAAATATAACGTCATAGATGACGTCACGAAAACTTTGTGACGTCACCATAACTTGTACCTGCTCGTCCTTGGAGATACCAATAAATGAGTAGAATATTCAGAGCTCACTTGTCTGTCAAAGAAGTAGGTCGTAACTTATATTATAATAAATAACATCGGAATTGAAAATGCAA